>PVIC010019189.1:0-30828 GCA_004025085.1 Thryonomys swinderianus | reverse complement strand
CTGTACACTTCCTCAAAGGAAAACACTGGGCCTAATGAAGTCTAGATAGACATCGGCCACCTACTGTGGTGGGTGACCAGAGACTTCTGGAGTCAGTATTTTCTAGGAGTCTTTGTTCTTTCCATTTAGAGTTGTTATATGGATTGTTTCCCAGTTAGAACACTATTACTGCCAGTAAAACTCACCTAAACTGCTCTGTAGAGTGAGATCCCCAGCTACCCATTTGGGACCGCTCCTGCCCCAATTAGCTATTTTATTAGTAAATATCTTCTTACACTTAATCTCTCTTGTTCCAAGAATTCATTCTTCAATTTTTAGAGAGCACAAGCTTGGCATATAAGATATCTATCAGGTTGGGAGACACACTGTTTCATATTTCATCTGCAGTATTATTTCCTGTATCAATGGGACTGTGTGAAATAATTTATGCAAGTGACTTTATTTTTCTTTTCTAAGGATTATCCTATTTGCATATTTATAGATGTACCAGTTTTGAAGAGTATAAATTGCTTGAATCATTGCGTATGAAGCAGTTACTATAGCATTTGCCAAATAAAATGTTCAACAAATTTTGAAGCAGATTTTTTCATACAAAAAGGATGAAAATAGCCTGAATTTTTTAATAAATTGAATTCTTTATTGGTACAATTTATATGCATCTCAAAATCATGTATAACATGCGGGAATTTGTACCAGTATATGACACAAGTTAATTCTCATTTTTACCCATATCCCTACCCACTCACCCCTCCTCACCCCCTTTATACATGCTCTTTTATTTTCTTTCTGTATCATATTTATTCCTTCCCCTCATCACATTCCCACACCAAGTTTAAAATAGCCTGAATTTTTAAAATCAAAGAATTTTTAAATCAAGATGTGAAGAAAAGATAAAATAATGGCATTCAAGAATGGCTACTGTAACCTAAAGGGCTTTATATATGAAATATATTCTAATGTTTTAAAACATCTGAACAATTATATATGTATTACTTATTATCTATGCTGGGAATATGAAAATCTCTAAAATGAATGGAAGGCAGTAACTTAAGAAAGCCATTGTTGATTACTATGGATTGAATTTTAAAACTGAAAGTAACCAGTAAGGTAATTTCATTCAGCATAATAAATTTAATTAGAGGGAATTAGACATTTTAATTTTATTGAAAAGTGTGGAAAAGTGCAAATTTTAAAAAAATGAGTTTAGTGGTAGCTTTTATATATACATTATATATCACTTCAACATCGAGGGTTTATGCCAGTACAGGACACATCTTGATTCTCAGTTTTTTCCAATTGCCATGCCCTCTCTACAGCTCTCCACTTCCTATATACATAAGCTTTGTTTTCTTTTTTTTTTTAACCATTGAAAGTACAAGTTTTTAAGAAAAATTAAAACAAAATGGTTCATTCTTAGTTACAACATTAACATTTTTAGCATATCATATTCTGTGCAGTTTGTTAAAGTTTTATGAAATGAGTATTTTTGCTTTCCAGATGGAACACATTGAATTTGTATCAGTGTTTAGAGAAAAATACAACTTTTTGGTATTTAAACTAGTTTGTTTATATATAAACTGCTGACTAATTCCATATGGAATTCCTTTTTAAAAATATGTCAGTAAGATACAGGAAATGAGAAATGAGGACAGAAAAATAAGAACTAGAAAGATAAATACAGGGAGTGGGCCAGGGGAAATTCTCTCATTTTAAATGCTCTACAATTTCCTGGCTCCAGGGAATGGGCTTTTATCTCTTCAATTCTATGTTTTCTGTAATTTGGCTTAGCATTTGTTTAGTAGATTAGAAAACATTTTTCCCCTTTGGTCTACAGCACTGAAGCTCTTGTGCCCCGCCCCCAGGAATTCTGCCCATAAATCACAGCTTCAGTCACTTTCTGAGACTGAGTCTAACTTCATGTCTATATTTGCCTGACCTTTCTATAGGAGGATGGGAAATTTGCAGTAACATTTTCTCTTGCTCTTCAAAGAAGCAGGTTGAGATAAAATTTTAAGTTCTCAGACCATAACTAAAGAAAGGTTTCTCTTACCTCCAACTAATTTAAAGCTCCTTATCAACAGGAGGTGTGTTTGAAATTGCCGGAACTGTGGCTGTGGTTGTGGGTGTGTGGAAGGAGCAAGTCAGTATGGGGACTCCTAGCAGCACAAGTCCAGAAAGCCAGTGACAACGTAATATTTTTGCTCTTTCTCCTAGAATCTCATCCTAACCCCTCTTCTCATAATTCTTCCCCTTGTGACATTTTAAATTCTATCAGCAAAGCAGGCT
Organism: Thryonomys swinderianus; assembly: GCA_004025085.1. Taxonomy (NCBI): domain Eukaryota; kingdom Metazoa; phylum Chordata; class Mammalia; order Rodentia; family Thryonomyidae; genus Thryonomys; species Thryonomys swinderianus. The sequence continues at coordinate 28,542 of PVIC010019189.1, read as the reverse complement.
AAAATTATTTTATGCTCTGGTTTATAGTACAGACTGTTAAAATAAAACCTGGGATCCTATTCCTGGAGTCCCCACACAATGCACTATTCCCATTTCCTGTGTCTTGCAAGCTCTCACCTAAATCCTGTCAGCCATCAGTTGAAAGGGAGCACCTGCGGTTTTGGGAGGCATCCAGGATCTCCTGTCTCAATGAGAGCAGAGAGGCCAGAAAGGAGGGGTTGGGAATGCTGCAGAGCTGTGGGCCACATTGGGAAGTTACTGAAGCTACTCAACCAGTTGCACATTTATTTCTGCTTCCCACTGATTCTATTTTCTTCCCAAGGCAGGCCTGCTTCTGGGTGAAAAATTAGGAAGTTTTTTGACTTTTCTGATCACTTGGTAATAAAATGTCAACAGCCAATACATGAGACACAGTCTGTGATTAGAAAGTATTATTCTCAAGCTCGTAGAATTAACAAAATTGTTAACTTGATTTTAAATTGAGGCTTCTCCTTTTCCTTCATCTTGGCTCTTTTGGGGCCAAAGTCAGGGACTAGGAATATGATTTAGTGTACAGTACTCACTTCGCATATCCAAGGTTAGCTTTCCAACCACACAAATCCAACCAACCAACCAACCAACCAATGAACCACAGTAAGAACTGAGAAATGTGGGATGTTCAACTGATTTTCTAAACTGGTGGTTATAATTCTCCTCCATATTCATATATTCCTATGGAGTTTTGAATTTCATGGAAGTGACAGGAAAGAGAAAATCATGCTTTTACTCATGCACACATCTCTGAGGGGTGTCAGCATGTTCTTGGCTTGTCAGATGTTTAGAGGCGATTCTCATTTATATGGATCCTTTTTGAATCCTCTTGAAACATCCTTCCTCTCTTTCTCAGTCATTTAATGGAAGCTCTACATTTTTTTCCTATACTTAACTGTGTTTATGGAAATACCTTTCTTCTTTTTATTTACATGTTATGTAAAAGGAATTAGTAAAAGAGCTACCCAACATAAACTAGGAAAATAATTTAGTTCCTGAACAAAGTTCAGAAATTTTCTCAGTACATTTGTTTGTCCTGAGTTTCATGATGACAATGGGTGAGATTCTCTTGAAGACTCTGGACTTGAGTGTGTGGAGAGTAAACAGGGTGTTACAAGTGACCTTTGCAATGCTTTTAATTTTAGGGCAAATTAAAGTGGATCAAAGTCCAGTCAGCCCCTTTGCTATATTTAAAGTAGTTGAAATCTTTAACCATAATAAACAAAGGCAATGTGACTATGACAATAGTCTCAGTAACCATGACAGCAGTTTGTGAGCCATAATTCCATTTAATAGACAGTTAAATAGAGGCTCAGATAAGTTAGTGACTTGATAGATGTCAATGATTAGTACTGAGAAGAAAAAACAGAATTCCTATTCAGATTACTTTGACTTCAAATTGCACGTTATTGGAAATACATGCTACAGTACCCAGAAACAGACCAAAACAATACAAGCTTCTAAGAAAGTGGTACTGGTGAATAATCAGAACTGTTCACAGAGGTAAAGTTGAAAGAACAGAGGAGCTGAGAACAGTCCTTTGGGTGAGAGGTTGATGTGGGTACGACCAGTGACTTAACCTGGCTCCAAAAATACACTCAAAACTAACTACAAAAGAGGAAGCCATCGCTATCCTTCTGCCAACACTTCTTCCCTCAGATGTTTTACATTAGCTGTGCCAGTACTGATCCTACTGTGGAACACAGGCTGAGAATAAAAGTAAATAAGAATTTAAATGTCCTCTTTATGGAGCTGAGTAGATTGTCTCTCACGTGCTTCGTGCTCAGGTGTGGGTTTTGAGTCACCTAGACCTTGAGCCAGATCTTCACCCTAATGCTTTGAAGCAATGTGATCTTGAGAAGTTCTTTCAACTTCCTGAGAATGAGCCATTTTCTGTAATATGCTGCCAACAGAACTTGATCCAGAGCTTTCTTTGGGGAGGGGGTGGGACAATTGTTGAGAATCAACCATAACAATAAGGGGAAAAAATCCAATGACTAACCTAATACACAGTAGGTGCTAATTAACCCACAGGCTCTCCTGCTCTTCCTTTCTTGTTTAGCATGACTGCCTTGCATTGCGTGCTTTGCTTCTATGTTTGAAAACTGAAAGACAAAGAATAACTCAGTATGTTTCACAAGCTATTCTGAACCTCAGATATATTCACTTGGAATTGTAGTTATCAGGATTCTGTTTTATATTAGAAAATGGGCCATGGGAAAATCTCTCCCAGATTCATACATATCACACACTTCTAGGACTTATCAGCTAGAACCACTCAGAGATCACATTATAGTAATAGTTCTATCCCCTTGTTTCATTGACTCACTATCTTTGGCAAAACATTTTTAGTCCTTCTTTCCTGTCCATCAATCTTTTGGGGATTTCCTAAAGTTGCCTCAACTCTGGTTAAACTTTTGCTTTCTGAAAGCATCTAGCAACACAATTCAAATTTATTCCTTCATTGGTCTTCTGGGGACAGTGTCTCTTTGCCACAGCTGTGCCTCTGATTATTGGCCTTGAAGTTTACCTTCTTCATTGTTCCTGTTTCTCTGTCCAACACACCTGACAGATGCATTGATTCATCATCAGGAAAGATCTGGGCCTGCATTATAGCAAACCTGCCTAAAGTCTGTGTCAGGGAAGAGAGCAGAAGGAGATGAAGATCTTCTGCCAGATCAAATGACAACACATGCTTTACACAATTTATTGAAATTAATTATTTCAATAAATTATTTCAGCCCCCCCTTGGGTTTATATATATGCCCAGGAGGCTGGGGCCACAATGGTTCTGAGAAGTGTTTACTATGGCACGTTCAGGATCCTCCTCCTATTCTGATGAGTCCTTGTAATTGATCTTGTCTTCTTTCTATAGGTGAAATTTCACGTAGATAGACTCTTCAACCTCCAAGACACTCTAGGCTATGAAGTTATCTAGCTGCATCCAAATGCACCTAAATTCCATAAGAAAGAGTGCCATGCTCTGACTCCAAGGGTCTTCTTGGAATCAAGTGAACACAACTTAAATTCAAGACGAATGTAAGGTTACCTTGCTCACCCCAGACATTGCACAAGCCACAAAAGGAAGCTTACTCTAAGGAAGAACAAGCTACAGGATTAAAGACTGGAGAAACCATAGCATAATTTATGTAGAATTCAGCCACTAAAGAATTGAGCCACCTTTAAAAAAAGATACTGAAAAATATACTTCTGACTTCAAATGATGGATTCAGTTCCACTATAATTTTCATAAATTTGTTCTGCATGCTTCATTTAAAGGGAAAAATCAACCTATTTTTGCCGCATTGTATATTTTAATGAAATACCCTAGAAGCATGAACATTTCCTTGTCTTTCTGTCTCTTGGAAATAGCCTGATATAATGAATATGCTGCTATTGAAATGAGGAATTAATATGCAGGTGGTTTGTTCAGTATGAATCAGCATTTTGATGCTGTTCTGAGAGAAGAAGAGTATAATTAACAGGATTTCTGGCTTATGAGGGATAATTTTGGGTTTGAGAAGGAACAACTGTATTAAACAGCAATGTTAATTTGTTTTATAAAGCATACAGACTTACAGGGAACAAATGAAAGAGAAAATGGATAAAATGAATTAGAAAGATTCTAACTTTGAAATATTTGGGTCATTAAAAATTTTTGGTAATTCTCGAATTAGGTAGAACAGTAATTCGAAAAACAATTGAACAATTCTCTTCTGTGATAAAGTTACTGGATTCTTCAAGATATATCTTCTTTCTTTTCATTGACCATTTAAAAAGTACAATTCAAGGTGGTAGATGACTTTTTTGGTTACCTAATTTGCTTGGACTTTGGTGGTATTCTGACAGAATTTATACTCATCAAGCCTAGTTTGGAATCTACTTTTCTTCCATAAACCTAGACTGTTCTCATTCATGGTAAATAAGTTTAAACTCTGAGCTGTTGTACAGTCCTCCAATCTAACATGACTTTCTCTCAGGGATCTGTCAAGTAATTTACTTCTCTCTTTCAAAATCCTGCTCTGATTTCCACAAAACTGTTTCCAATTTAGTCCTCTATTGTCATAGTCACTAATGGAACGATGTAGCAAGTGTGTTGTTTTTGGAATACAACTCTTCTGAGATGATATAGGCAAAAGGGTTCCATGAAAAGAATTTGGGAAAATGCTGCCTTTATTCTGTCCCTAAATTGATGAAAGGTTTTTCTGTGAGAAGCTTATCCTGACTTACTTGATCACAAATTTAGATTTCTAGGGCATATTCTCTTGTGGAATAGGAACCATGCACTATCACAGTGATATTTTAGTAGCAGATATACACTTACTTATATCCTTTTCAGAGTATGTACTAACTTCTCCCTTATTATGTGTTGAGTGCTTTTTTTTTTTTGTCATCACATCTTTCCAAGTCACCCACATGTCCTCTGCTCAAAGGCTTTTTTAATGAACATGGATTGAATATTAAATTTATCAAGTTGACCTGAAAGTTGCCTTCCTAGCTTATATTTTTACAAATAGGACCTAACTACATTGTTTTATACTGTTTCTTTCTCCCCTTCATTTAATTCTCCAGTCACCACCTTAGTTAAAATGCTGCTAAAGACATTCAACTTCAAAGCCTTGTCATGGGCCTTTGATTTTAGTTCCTATGGCTAAGTCTGGCCTTTCTTGAATGTGCAAGTCACAGCTGGTAATGATGGGGACCAGATGATGCCCTCCCTGCACATTAAAGGTTTTGACCAGGATGTGGTTTGATGGTTTTGCTTGTGTATTCTGTTGTTGTTATTCTTTGCTTCGGAATGTGAGTTGTGGCCAAGAATCATTTCCCTGATTGAGTTTTTGCTATCCTTCTGACTGGAGAGTTGGAAAACATGCAGCAACACAAGGAGCATACTTGCAAACCACTTCCCCAGCTAACTAATAGGCTCCTGTAAGGTAACTTTTAGCTGTGTCCTTTGTTTATTCAATAAATACGCTTCTATTATGTTCAAAGTACTATACTGGCATCTCGATCTTACCATTTTTACTAAGGCATCATTATTCTGGATTAAAAAACAAACAAACCTGAAATGTTGGTAGATAATTCTCCATCAAAAAGCTCACCTTTATAATATGTGTTCACATGGTAATGTGATAGCATGTGCATGTCTTTATGAGGTTGGTGAAATGCATCATACAGAAGCTTTTACTCTTTGTAATTATTGTCTTTAAATTATGATATTATCACATGCTCACTGGAGGCAATTTGAACAATAAGAAGAGAGAAAAGGAAGAAATTAAAAATCATTCAGATATACTTAACTTTTGGTTATATTTAATTTGGTGGTCATGATTTTTTTTTTTTTTGGTGGTACTGGGGATTGAACTCCAGCCCTTGTGCTTCCAAGGTAGGTGTGGTACCACTTGAGCTCAGTCCTCAGCCCTGCTTATATTTAATTTCACTCTATTTTGTGGTTGTTTTAAAAACAACGGAGTTGGTAAAATTTGCACTCCAGAGTTTAGTTTCAACAGAATGCCTAGGTCGTCTGCCTCCAGGTAATGTTTGTTAGATTTAGAACTTGTCAATGATTTAATATTTAGAAGTACTAAATCTCATCCAATATACTTTTTTTATCCTATATTCATACCCAGAGTATGTTTACTCAGATTAACTTTACTAGTTCCTAATTAGAAGGATGTATCTGTCTCAAACCTATATGTCCAACCCTGGCAACTCTATGGACCCATTTTTGTTGTTGTTGAGATAGGGTCTCGCTTTGTAGTTCAGGCTAGCTCTGAACTCACTACGTAGCCCAAGTGAGCCTCGAACTTGGCAATCCTCCTGCCTCTGCCTCCTGAGTACTGGGATTACAGGTGTGAGCCACCACAGCTGGCACTGTGGTATGTGGTACTGATTACTAGTGTGCATAAGTCACCATGCCCAGTATTGTTCTATGTGGTTAGTGGGGATTGTACTTGGGATCTTATGCTTGCTAGGCAGGCACAGGAAACACTAAGATAAATCTCTATGGAATTTTTTTTTTTGAGACAGGGTCTTGCTTTGTAGTTCGGGCTGGCTCTGAGCTCACTATGTAGCCCAGGCAAGCCTCGAACTCAGCAATCCTCCTGTCTCTGCCTCCCGAGTGCTGGGATTACAGGCATGAGACACCATGCCCTGCACTGTGGTATGTGGCATTGCTGGTGGGCGTGACTCTCCACGCCCAGCATTGTATGTGGTTTCCGGGGATCGAACTCAGGACCTTGCACTTGCCAGGCAGGCGCCGGAACCACTGAGCTAATCCTCCGGCCCTCTCTATGGAATTTTAAGTCTCCTAGTGAAGTGCCATCCTGATGTCTCCATTTAGCATCCACCAGGCATCTCAAATTTAACAAAGCCAGAATTGTGTCCTAATATTCCTGTCTCTAGAGGTTGTTTTCCAGGCATGTTTTTCCAAATCTTAATAAGGAACATCATATCCATTCAGATACTCAGCTCAAAATCTTCACCTCCCTTGCTTACATGAATCTGGAGAGAGAAGGATCTGGTGTAATGCCAAATTCCTCTCGGCAAAGTTATTATTAAACAAATGTAATTTATAGAGGTCAGTTCTGTCCCTGGTAGAAACCAATGGAATTCTGTTAACTCTCATGCTGGGGATAGGCATGACTTTGGCAGAACAAATGTTTTTCACATTGGATAAAAGGAAGAACCCTATGGATGACCCAGCAATATGTAGCAGCCTTCAACAACTGTCGCTTTTGGCAGCACAAGTCAACTCCAAGGGCTGAAAATTCTGAGCAGTGGCCTTCTGAGTAGTTGCCAGTAGTGGTCAACAGGTTTAGAGAAAAGCTGAGTTCTCAATGAGCCAAGAAAATAATTTGGATCAAAAGGGTAAGTTGTTCCTTTGGGGTGATATGTTAAACAATTTTTTTTTCATAAGGCCTTGGCTGGAATGATCTGTTTAGCCATTGATGGTGGTGATATGGTAATGAGGAATAAGTGAAAAGAAGAGTGGGAGGGAAGACATAGTGTAGGGCTCCACATGGGACCCTAGTGACATCTGGCAAGGACAATTTGTGTTTGTGCAGACTGCCAACCACATTGGTTGACACTCAGGATCTCTGGTTCTCAATGCCAGAAACATTTTTTCCACTCGACGCTGTGATAACCAAAAATGTATTTACATATTTTTATGTATATAGAAAGGATTCTTATTTTCTCTAGAGCTTCTGCCTTGAGTGAATCCATTAGGAGAGAAAGAACTCTCAAGAGAAACTTGAAGGAAAATGAAGAGTGAGAGGGAGAAAGTGCCATGTGCTTCTCTGCTTCCTGGAATGATACCTTAGGGAGGCATAGAAACCCATTGGATCAAGAGCAGGATCCTCAAAGGTTTCTCAGACAGGGTAGAATGTTGTTGTCATGGCCCTGTCAGGGACTCCTCCAGGAGTTCTGAGGTTGAGCCATGATTAGATTTATAACTCTAAAAATATTCAAAATCGTATTGAGTAGGATTCTGTTACAAACCTTTAAATAACCAGGGGTTTTGACACATAGGTACCTCTGTGATGTCATTTTTCTCTGTGATATATTCTTCCAGCTGAAGTAACGCTACCCGAAACACATTCTAGCAGCTTGCTTTTGGGATCAGGAATAATGCACTGATCTTACATAGAAAGATGGAGGTAAAAGATTCTGTTACTTTTGCTTCAACCTTACAATGAGCAATTAACTGTATGAAAACATCAACATGCAGCATGCCCTTGGGCTATTTATTTCCGTTTTCTGAACCTCAATTTATGTATCTGCAAGGATACTGGCACTTTACAATGTTGTAGGAAAGAATGGACAAAATAATTATGTGAAGTATTCAATATCCATCTCATGGATCAATATCAGTTAATTCCCCAGCTAGTCTGACAGCCCAGATAATTACTTAAAGTAGTAAAATCTTTTTGCCTCGATCATTTTGTATTGTTTTTTGAAGGGTTTGCTTTTTTTGGATAGTTCTCCATCTTCCTCTTAACCTTCTATTAGTTTTGCATACCTAGCAGTAGACAGTTTAGAAGAATAAATCTACTCTCACGCAGTAGACTATATGAGCACGTGAACAAAAGGGGCTATGTAATTTTATAGTTCTAAAGAAGAAATGTGGTATGGGTTTCAACCTGGTATCAAATGGCAGCTTTATTTTAACAGGCTGGTGACAATAAACAAGGAAAACAAATTGCACTTAGGAACTAATTCATGCTGCAGGCAGCACCCTCATTTTTACTCCCCGTTGCATGACGAAGCATTTGTTTGCTGTCATGTAACATAAACCTTGCTGCCAAATGTTTTTAAGTATTTGCAAGACAGCTCCCATAGTCGCAAAGATTTCTTAAGGGGCGTCAAGGATGTTAGTAACAATCCAAACACTGAGATCATAAAAAGGATGCTGGAATATAGTTGGCCATCACAGTGGAACAGGCTGTTACTGGTGTTTCTTCTGCAGCTCTTTCCTTAGGAGAGCCTGCCAGATTCACATAGCTCTGTCTCCTTCTAACACCTTTCTTCTCTGGCTTTTTCCTCACATTTCAACAACACAGTACCTCTTCTTGAAATGTCTCTGATTACCACTAATAGTCCAGATATCTTCTAGCACAAAATAGACATTGTAAGGTGTGTGTATGAGTCAAAACAATGTACAATACTTGAAATAAAAAATGTAGTGAAGCCCCAGTATTCTCATTCATTAATTGATTTAGGGAAAGGTGTACATTCACAAACTGCTTTTGGATAGTTCTCAGGTTTTATTTGCTTTTATTTCTTGTCAAAATGCCAAAATTAATGATCTATTCCACTAATTTACCTCAGCTGGGTTCTCACAACCACAGTACCTAGTTCTTATGAGAAATACTTTTATTATTTTTTTTTAAGAAGCAGAAAAACTGGGAAATGAGCCAGTAACTTCTGCTTCTTTTCCAATATCTTCTGTCTGAGCCCTGAGGTTAAATATACTCATCTCAGACACAGGCACAGACTTAGGTGACCTCATAGTGGCTGAGAAAGAAATTAGAACCAGTAAGACTAGCAAAAAATAAACAATGGATCATTGCTGAGATTTGTGTCATATTTGAGAAAGTAATAATAACCGAGTTATAATTGTGCACTTACTGTGTGTGAGAGAGAGAATGCTAAGTGCACTAAAGGCATTATTTAGTTATTCCTCTCACAAATTTAAAAGGCTTATAATGGTTGCAATAGAAAGCATTTATTAAGTTAGGTACAGTGCTAAGCAGTTTGTAAATATTGTATCTTTTCAAAGGTCATATGAAATAAACACTATTAGTCTTTTCATTTATGCATATGGAAATTGATGCAGAGAGTATTTTACTCATCGTCCAAGATCACAGTTAGTACGTTACGGGCCCACGATTTAAAGCTAGGACACAGAGCTGGGGAGTAAGTAGCACCAAATGGATGCAGTAAGCACTAAGCTCAGTGTTAGGGGCCTGATTTCTCGTCATTTACAGTCATGACTAACATTTGTATTGCTGAAGTGAGGAGCCAAGGTGACCCTGGCTAGAGAGGGAGGAGGGAATGGTTTGGGGCAGAGAAGGGTGAGGGTGTACCCTTTGGGGCAAAATCAGGAAACTCGTGACTTGACTGTCAACTCAGTCTGGCCTTATTTTACAGAGAGATGCAGTGTGCGCCAGGAGTTCCTGTTCAGCTCCCTGGTGGTAGCGACTGTTTTAGAACAGCCACCATTTTCTATACCCTAGACGCCTGTTACTTTTGTCCTTCTGGCCATTGTTTCCTCATCTAGTAGCCAAGGGGGAAATATTAACTTCTCTAGTACTCTAAAAGTTTATATTGAATCCTTTCACGAAAATGCCATGGTGTGCACCATACTTGAATACCTTCTAGAGTAGCCCCCAAACAAATTATTTAATGTGATCATAGAGCATCAGAGTGAACCACCTGAAAATATAGCACTTCAACTTCTGGTTGTTTCTGAGATGAAGGCGATTGGGAATAACAGATGCAGGAAGAGTTCCCTACCATCCTTTATTTGTCAAGGGAATACGTATATTTTGAGAAAGCTTTCTCCCTGTCCCTGTAATAAAGCAAACAATGACTCATCGCAGATGGGGAGTCTGCACCAAGATGAGTTTGCATAATGGATTGCACTAAAATAGCTCTTATCTTCCACAAATTCCCTCTTGTCTTTTCTAGTGACTGCATCAAAACACATTTATCATTTCCTGAAGCCTAAATCTTCTTTCCTTTGTTACATAAGTCTCTGAGTTTATTTCTTTGAGTTTTACTTCTTTTTTACATTAATAAAAATAGTGTACCTTTTCGGTTAACTTTTTTTTTTTTTTGTGAGACAGGGTCTCGCTTTGTTGCTCACTATGTAGCTCAGGCAAGCCTCGATCTCAGCAATCATTCTGCCTCTGCCTCCTGAGTGCTGGGATTACAGGCTTAAGCCACCAAGCCTGGCATTTGTGGTATGTGGTACTGATCGCTGGTGGGCAAGAGTCACCCCACCCTGTATTTTTGTATATGGTTACCAGGGATTGAACCAGGGACCTTGTGCTTGCCAGGCAGGCACTGGAATCACTGAGCTAAATCTCTGACCCCCTCAGTTAACTTATTTTTTGTTAATTTAATTTGTGTGCTTTCATTTATAGAAATTAAGGAGACAAAGGAAAAATTTCCTCTTTGAAAAATGTACTGATGACCATAACAGGATTTGTAAATGACATCAAAAACCATAAACACCAATTTCCAAAAGAGGTTCTAAACTACAGTCAAAATTAACCAAGTACGATAAAAAAATTTAACCCTTCACCCCTACTGCAGGCCTACCTGGAGGATTTTTCACAGCAGAGAGAACTACTGGTGAACTTGTGTGAGGCCTTGTTGGTGAGGTACATGAATACTTCCTTGTTCATCTCCATTCAAGAGAGATGTAAAGATATTAACTAAAACATCTAAACTTAAATAAGAAAAACATGGTGTAGAAATTTAGGTCAGTCAGACTTTAGGGTCTTCAAGGGCCTCTGATTTAAAGAGGAAAAGGATCATTCGTTTAGTCAAGATCATCACAAAAACTAGGCGTATCTTCTGGGGGGACATATAAGGACTAGAATCAGATTTTGTCTGAGAAATGTATATAGTGATACATTGGCTGTGGCAGTTTCCTTTTCCAAAGGGTTACCATTTGGAAAATAACTGAGTTCAGAGTTGATGGAGGTGAAGCCAAGTCTTCCTGGATTATTTGCTAAAGAAATTAAGAGAGCCATCTGGAAGAAAGAATGCACTTGGGGAGAGGGAAGCTGGTTGTGCTGTTGGATTCTTACAGGTTGAAGCAAGTATAGAGGTGTCTCTCTCTTCAGCAAAGGTAGAGCAGGTGGGGAATCCTGAGAGACTAGGATCCATAAAGAACTCATAAAGCAATTGTATAAGAGAAAGATTTAGTTTTCAGCACTTAACAAGTTGTGAGAATTCTGATGCTGGATCTAAACAAAAGTACAAATGAGGTATGGATTCTTCTGAGCCCTTTTTTCCTTCTACTCTCTGACCCTTTGCCAGATGTCATGAAATAGTTAATAAAGTGTTGAAAGAAGAGGAGAAAATTATAGCTTAGTTTTTAGAAAACTAAATGTACTGTTGAAGAATAAAAGAGGCAAGGCCTAATACTAAATATAATACAAATAATACAAAGTAGAATCTCCTAATTATACCAATGCTAGTTATCTAAAAATGGTTATCAAAATACAGATAAGTAGCAAAATCTGTGCCATATTTTTGGTTTTTCAAAGGCATTACCATCAATATTAACTATCCTTCATTCACTGTGTACATCTTGCCACCTGTTTATTTCTCCATATCCACTATGACGTTTTCCACTTTTTTTGAGAAAATATTTCTATTGACTATGAGAAACATGGAGATCAAAGCAGTCAAATGACTAAATCATCCCTTAGGATCCTTAAAGTATGTAAAATGTTTTTGGCTAGACTCCCAATCAGCCCTTTTCTGTTCCACTAAGTATTACTAGGATGCACGTCATAAATACTTTCAGCTTTCTTCTGTAATTTTTTGAAGTAGCAAAACTGATTACTTTCTGAGATGTTTCTTTGAGATGTTATTCCTTAAGGTACACTGTCTTCTACAAACACTCAACTCAGTTGAAGACAATTGATGATGTATTTTGGTCTGGTACAAATTGCTTGGTGCTTTTGTGATCATGTGGTCTCCTAGGCTGGGAGTAATCAGGCAGAGAATTGTCAGGATACTGACAGATTAACCTCATCAGTTACCTGCTGTGACCACCAGCTTTCTCTATATTCGTAAGGAAAAAAAAAATACCCTGCTGATTGTCATTTAAATTACATGAGGATATATTTGTCTTTTGGATCTCAAAGGCATTTAAATGTGATATAAGATCAAAATTCATTAAAGAAGGCAAAGATGTTCTAGAAAACATTTCTCAAGAGGCATAAATCTAAAATATGCATAGTGGAAAAGATAGGCACATTTTATGCCTAATCATTCTCAATTTGAAACATAATTTAATGAAACAAATACTTACTGAATACATACTATGGGAAAAAGTATTGCATTATGCTCTCCTCAGGAAAATAATGAAGTTGGTATGTATCCCATCTTCAAGTCAGTTGACAAAATCAACATATAAATAAACATAATCCAAGACAGACTAGTGTATAATGCAAAACAAACAAACAAACAAAAGATACAGGGTTTCACAAGGTAGTTTAGGCCGGCCTTGAACTCACTTTGTAGCCCAGACTGGCTTCAGACTTGTGACAATTCTCCTGCCACAGTCTCCTGAGTGCTGAGATTATAGATATGTGTCACCATGACCAGCAGAATGACCAATCTTACAGAAAATTATAGTAGGAGATAATTAGGCAAGTCTTTGGGAAGAAGGAGATTGTCTGAGTATGCTTTTTAAAAGGTGGAAGTGGTAAGAGCAACCTGCAAGTAAACATAAATGACTCTGTGAAGACATAGGAAAGGGTATGAGAGATGATGAAGGCTCCACCACTGCCCGTGGAAAGCCCCTTTCTGGTGCATAGCTTCTCATTGCATGCTTCACGACTCTTCCTGTGTGTTCTCTGTGGTCAAGAGGGCATGCTCAGCAGGCGAGCAAGGCAGAGTTTAGGGTCCAGGCACTTGGTACTCCTGAGTGCAGCCCCAGCCAGTGTAAATCAGGACTTCCTCAGCCTTGGGAAAATGGCCACAGGGGTTGTCTTATACCACCTCCCAGAGATACCCTGCAGGATTGCTGGTCAGGGACCAAGACTGGTTTATGCTCATCAATTTACCCCACCTTGGCTTTCTTCTCTTTCCTGCCTCACTTCTCACTCTCCTCGTGGGTGTTTCCTGGCATCACTTTGTAGGTAACATATTTGCACTAAGACATTGGACAGACCCAAAGTCTGTTTAAACAATTCAGCAAGCTGTGCAGCTTATTTGAAAAGGTGAACAGGGCAAAATAATAAGGAGCAGAAAAGCGTTTGGCTTTTTAATCTAATGGAGGCATTGGACAAGGCACCATTATACATCTCCTCATCTCAGTGCTAGGGTTGAACCCTATGCCTCATGCATGCTAGACACGCCCTGCACCATGAAGCCACCAACCCAGACCTTTTTAAAATCGATTTTTAAGACAAAGTCTTGTTGGGCCTTGAACTCCTTAACCTTCAGCCTCTGCTTCCATAGTAGCTGAGATTATAGGAATGTGCTACCATACCCAAGCAGTTTAAAAACCATATAATTGGAGGCTCCTGTGAGACTGATGCCTCTGTGAAGCAGAAGCAGAGAGGTTCACTAACTTGGGGAAGGTCACCTGTCTGTCCGATGAAGGAACCAGAATTCAGCACAGGTTTTCAGAGACACGGAAATCTGACTTCGACATCCAATACTTTTCTGCTTCTCTCACACTGCTGAGGGGACTGAATGCCAACCTGGCAAGTTTCTAACTTCCTGGGCAGACTGAGCAGTCACTGAAGTTACTGAGGCAACCAATGGACGACCGAGAGGAGGCCTGTGCGGACTGGTGACCCAAAGGTGAAAGAAAAAAAATGCTAACCCTGTAAGTACGTCCTGGTCTGGAAATAGCCGAAGAGCTCAGCCATCCAAATCCTTGCTTAGATCCCTGCTCACGTGCGTCTCCTACCTGACCCTGGAGTGGGGAGGGCTAAAACTCAGGCTGGGTTCTCCTCCATTCATGAAACACAACTCTGAGTTGGGGCCTTGGCCCTATCATTAATTTTTCTTAAATTTTAAAGGAGATTCTTCCATTCTCTCAGTCTTAGACTTGTTATTTGTAATAATACAAGTTTATTTCAAGAGTTGCTGCACAGATGAGCAGATCTACTGAGTTTTAGATTTTGCCGTGTACTTCACATGTTCAGAGTCCATCAGCTGGTGTTATTAAGGCCTAGAACTATTCAGTGTGGATAGTGTATTTAGTTGTCCCTTCTCATCACACAAAATGTAGCCCCTTTGCCAACTTCCACATTAAAGTTGACTATACCAAGAGTGTTTAACTGTTGAGCAATCTCATCTAAAAATCTGAACTCCAGACTCCTCTAAAATCTGAAACGTTTTGGCATTTAACATGATGCCTTGAGTGGAAAACTCCAAACTTGATCTCATGTGATAGTTGAGTCAAAATACAGTTCCATTAAAAATATTGTATAAGGGCCGAAGGGTTAGCTCAGTGGTTCTGGCGCCTGCCTCGCAAGCACAAGGTCCTGAGTTTGATCCCCGGTAACCACATACTATGCTGGGTGTGGAGACTCACGAGCACCAGCAATCAATACTGCGTACCACAGTGCCGAGCGTGGTGGTTCACGCCTGTAATCTCAGCACTCAGGAGGCAGAGGCAGGAGGATTGCTGAGGATTGAGTTTGAGGCTTGCCTGGGCTACATAGTGAGCTCAGAGCCAGCCTGAACTACAAAGCGAGACCCTATCTCAAAAAAAAATTGTATAAAATTATTTCCTGGATTTATATGTAACATTTATACAAAGCATAAATGAATTGCTTATTTAGAGTTTGTTTCCATATCTCATTAAATGTATTCAAGTATACCTCCAAATCCAGAAATATTCGAATTATTTCTGGTTCCAAACATTTCAAATAAGGGAAGCTCAACCTACATACAGGATGAATACAGAGATGCATTCTTTGTAATGTATGCTCTCATCAGGCCTGCTTCTAAACCCTTTCATGCTTCACTTTCAGAATGTTGTAAGGGTACACACATGGGTGGTACAGTGGCAGAGGAGGAAGGGATGGTACAGTGGCAGAGGAGGAAGGGATCATATGCCGGCGTGTGTGGTACAAGGACTACTTCCCTCCTGTCCTGGAAGAAACTCTTCTGGGAACCTTATTGACAGCCAAGTTTCTGTATGCTGCTGCCACACTTTGCCTGTGCAGGTAGGAACAGAAGTCAGATAAGAAATTTAGCTACCATAAGCTAAAAGGGCGTGAGTTAAGGAAGCCAACTGCAGTGGGGTTGAATTTCTGTTTATTATAGAATATTCTTCCATAATTCTCTTTATATTCATACAGTGTTTTATTTTTTTCTTATGTGGAGCTTGAATCATACTATTTCTCCAAATAATTATCCAATAATTTGTGGGAATTTTCACTGCAGGACACTTTGATTAGGTGCAAAAGGTGCTTTGCACTTAATTCTATCCTGTGCTTGGTCTTATAGGGGGATTCAGAGAAATTCAAGCTGTATCTCTTTCCCAAGCAGCTAATAATTTCACTAGAGAGAAGAAAAGACTATGTTGTACATGTGTAGTACAGAGAAAGGAGGAGATGGGCATGCGTGGGATAGTCTAACAAGGCAGAGAGATGGACCTTGAGCTTGTGTGTATAAAATGGTTGCGATTTAACTGAAAGGAGAGGATGACATTGTAAAAGAAACAGCTGTATGCAACGAGGATGAAAGTTTAGAAACAATTTCCATAAGTGACAGTGAGACAATTCATCTGAGGGATGGGATTCACAGAAGGTAGATTTGGAAACAAGAAGTGGCCACAGGCCGGGGAGAGTTTAGTTTCCAGGCAGAGTCATTGTCTAATGAGTAATTAATCCAGTAATTACCATTTACACTGATATAAAGAGATACTAAATCATCTCCTGCAATCTAGTCCATACATCTCCGGACAGGTAAAGTGATACTTCTGAAAATACTAAAGTAGCCACGTCACCTTTCTATTCCAAAACTTTGCTAGTTTAGTTTTGCTATTGGGTAAAAAAATACAACCTATCACATGACTCATGAAGCTCTTGTGGTCTGGTTTCTGACAACTTTTAATAGTTCATCTCATCCTCTTTATCCTGTCTTGTTCTCCCCCTTGTTTGCTTTCCCCTGAAGTTCTTTGTTCAGCCACTTTGCTGTGATTTCTTTCTTTAAGGCTACCGCCCACCGGGAGCTTTTGTATGCTTTTTGCTCCTACTACTCTCCTGTGTCTGATTGACAAGTCTATATCTTACATCCTGCAGCTCAAGATAGATTTTGTACAGGAAATATTCCGATTCCCTAGACTTATCCCCTAAACTATTTGTTGACAAAAAGTCTTAAGATTGAATTTCAGGTTGTGAACACCTATTTGCACTACTGTGCTGTCTCCTACTGCATTACAAGCTCCAAATGGAAATAAAACACATCTGGACTGTGTTGCTCAACAGCACAGCTCTTGTCCCTAGCACAGTCTCTAGCAAATAACATTTATCAGAGACATGCTGCATTAGTGGAGGTTGAATAAATGATTGATACAAAAATTTGCTCAAAAGGGTTTATTAGATCAGTGTGAAAATTTATTCTCTTACTATTATCAAGTTGGAGGAATAGTAGCAGCTTTTCTATTGAAAAGTGTCAAGTTATTCTTCAGTCATTTAGTTTATTTTTAGAATTATTTTTCATATGTTGGGAAACTAAGTCTATACTCACACTTTCTTTTATTCCTCTGAGTCTAGGTTTTTTTTTTTTTTTTTTTTGAGACAGGGTCTCTCTTTGTAGTTCAGGCTGGCCCTGAGCTCACTACATAGCCCAGGCAAGCCTCGCACTCAGCAATCCTCCTGTCTCTGCCTCCCGAGTGCTGGGATAACAGGCGCAAGCCACCTCGCCTGGCACTGAGTTTAGGTAGTTTTAAAAGTGAAGGCAGAAAAACAAACACTCCAATTTTGTGGTTCAATTCACATTTCGTTGTAAATGGCGGGATTAAAAAAATATCAAAGTTTCACATTTATATTGCTCTTTAATCAGCAGATTTCTAAGGCCTTCAAAAGTATGTAGTACTACTTAGAGTAGTGTTCCAGTCTACAAAAATAGGTCCACATTAAAGCTCTGTTAAGACAAGGACATTACAATAGGTTCACAACACACAGAAAAGATTTCAAAGACTTATTAAAAGTTAGATTAAGCCCTTCGAATTGATAAGGATTAACTCCTACAAGAAATTTCTATCATTTTAAATCCAACAACAGCAGTACCTCTTTAAAGGATGTATGGATTTCAAAAGTTCATCTTTGACTACTTAAGGACTTGAAATGCTTGCAAATTGAGTTTGTGATTTCTAGATGTAATTAGATCTTAATGGATGTAATTGGATCTTCATTCCTACATTTTTCTGATATTTATATATACATATATATATTTAGAAATTTCTTATGACTTAATTTTTTTTGCTATGCCCTGCAAATTTTGATAGGTTACTTCTTTATTACTTACATTTCAAAGATCTACTCTAGTTTCCACTGGAATATTTTCTTTGATTCATGGGTTCTTTCAGAATATTTACTTACTGTTCAAACATTAAACTATAGTTTAAATTCATTCCAGTTATCTTGTGAGTAAAAATAAGCAAAAATTTGTGGAAAACAGTATAGCATTACACACTTTTTCTAAGATGAAAAACAGTCTTGTTTATAGCTGCAGTGTTTTTCAGGAGTTTGTGCTTGTTTCTCAGGTAGCTAAGGTTCTGGAATAAGATCCTTAATCTAAGCATTTTTTTTAGTAATCAGTTCATCCAGGACTTGTTCAAACAAAAGAAAGTATATAATTACTTCAGAGATTGTTCTTTGAAGTAGGAAAATAAAAGCAATAAATACCAGTTCTAACCACCTAATACCCTGTTCCTTTTCCTGTGATTCTCCTATAGCTCTTTCCATACTGGGTCATAATTGGCTCAGAAATGAGTTTATGCTAAATTGTAACTCTTCACAAATTTTTATTAAGGCTGTGGGCTTTGTAATCAGACGCAGTTTGTTTCAGTTCTGAGCTCTGGCTCTCACTAGATGCTTGACCTCAGCTACTTATCTGGTTTTACAAAATCTTCATCCAAAATTACTACAATGAATATCACCCCCAAATGCCTTCATACTCAATTATGTAAACTTGAGATACAGTGTGTTCTTGAAAACTACTCAAACTTCCAATTTAAAGTCTGAGTATCAAATAAAAGTAGTTACAGTAGTAACATTTAGACCCTGAGCTCTACTTGTTGTGAAAGATTCGGAAGATTCAAATATTTTTCCACAGGGTAGCAATTACTAAGCTCAACAGCCCATTGTTAGGGTATTATATTATTGCCAAATATGATACCTAACGAAACCACATCTTAAAAAGAGTGACTCAGAGCCTAATTGATATGAGAATCAAATAAATATTATGGAACTCCTTTAGGGAAGAAGGAATTCCTTTCAATTTAAATTCCATTTTAATGGAATTTATTAAACCTCTTCAAATTTCCATAAAATGTCCAATAAAAGTATGAAGTCTTGAAAGAGTTTAAATCATCTTTTAAAAAAGGTTGTGAAACTCCTTTTTCCTCCTACCACATGAGAGGAGGAATGAAATGTTATAAATTCCCCTGTAATTTTAACTGTGGGGGCCATGTCTGGAGGGGAATGTCTCCTTAAAGAGTTCAAGCTGGCTGAGAAACTGAAGATGTAATGAGCTCTAGAATGTATGATGGATATTGTGAAATAGAAAATATTCAAAGGGAAATGTGGTGGAAGGGTGAGTTATGAGGCGTAAAGAAAAAATGTGATGGTAATAAAAGGAAACAAAGGTTGTGTATTTAGGGGGTGGGAGGTTGTGGGATGGGTGGGGAATGGAAAAAAATGAGAATTAAATTGTAGCACATACTGGTACAAATTCCCAGATTGAGTGTGATCATGATGTGTATATACAATGTACCAAGAAAAATTTAAAAAAAAGAAAAAGAAAAAATTCAAACCGGCATAAAGCTGTTCAAAGGATACGAGGTGGCACTGGCCTTGGAGAGAGGTCTCACCCAGGTGTAGTGGTGGGTGGGGCCGGGGCGGCGTCCACTGCGAAGTGTTATACAGATCAGTCCCGGAGGAGATGCTTAGTCAGCCTGTGGCTTTGTTTTCCTTATGTCAGAATATTGGTTGGGTGGCTCTTTTTTTTTTTCTAATTTACTCTCTTGGATTTATTTTACTTATAAGTCACTTGCTGTTATAAATGGGCAATTTATGCACCTTCTGTACCAATATGAATTTAATTATTTTTTATTTAAAACGAGGGATTAAAATTATTTTTAGTTTAGAATAGGTCTAAAAGACTAAATAATTGAAAAATAGGGGATGGTGAAACACCTACCAGGACATCCATCTTTTACATCTTCATCATTAGGTTTAGTAGGTGCAGACCTTTTTACATTCCCCCTAAAAAAAGGAAAAGGAAAGCTCAACATGACAATGTAAAGTGTGTTATTGAAAGAAAGATAGAATTGCAAAAAGGATTCAGGAAGAGAATAGAATCTACTGTCCAGATTGTGACATTGTGTTGTGTGTTGAATGTTTTAAAACACACTATCCATAGAAAAGTTATTGAATAAATTTGATAAAATTGTTTTGTATTTCTTATTATATTATCTTATAATAATAATGAAAGTGTGCAATTTCTTGATCATCCTGAAGAATGGGTTCTAAACCAGGGAGAGGTGGGCAG
This sequence comes from Thryonomys swinderianus, assembly GCA_004025085.1. Lineage (NCBI taxonomy): Eukaryota > Metazoa > Chordata > Mammalia > Rodentia > Thryonomyidae > Thryonomys > Thryonomys swinderianus. The sequence continues at coordinate 8,520 of PVIC010019189.1, read as the reverse complement.
CAAAGAGCACCAGACAGACATCCTTGTTACAGTGACGGAGCTGGGCTCACTCACTCCTTCAGATTAGTGATAGATATCATTGCTTAAGTAAAGAAAGTGAAGTTCAGAAAAGTAATGGACATTCATGGAAGTGAGCCAGAGATCAACAGTAATACAGTTCTTGGCTCCTTATTGATGCCCTGTTTGCTTAATAGTATAATATTTAAGAACAATTTTCTTTTGTATTTTTTGGTCTCCAAAGTTCAGTCTTCCATGTATGTACAATCCTAAGGTTTCCTTTTCTTTTTTCTTTTTTCCCAAAAAGTCTAACTATATAGTTCAGACTGGCCTTGAACTCACTATGTCATCTAGGCTGGCCTCGAGCTCTTGGCAATCTTCCTGGCTCAGCCTCCTGAGTCCTGGGATCAGAGATGTGTGCCACCATACCAGACTTGTTTTTCAATCTTCAAACAAAGATTTAATACATGGTATAAGGCAATTTTTTCAATCTTCAAACAAAGATTTAATACATGGTATAAGGCAATAAAGGAAATTAATTATAATACAAAAGTGGACAAAGAACATACTCTAGGAATATATATATATATATATATATGAACATAATATATATATGAACATAATATATGTATATGAACATTATATATATATATACACACATATTTGAACAATGCATTTACAAGTTATATATGCTAATATATGCATACAAGATGGAAACAAACTCAAAATTTCATTAAAGAGAAACAATGTGACTATGTCCTAAAGAAGAAACTGACAAAACCACTTTTGTTGAAGGTCAGGCAACAGAACTATTATATAATCAGTTGATGGGACTGCAAATTGGTCAAGTGTGTCAAAACTCTAACATCTGTACTTTTTCAGTCAGTGATCCCGCTCCTAGAGATCTACTTTAAGGAGATAATTGCGTAAGAAGATGACCGCTCATGCATTCATTCTTTCAACAGATAACTGAGGCATGCTCCTGTGGGACTAACTTGGAAAGTTTCTCTGATAAAGAAATGCTGAGCAGAGGTATGAAAGCTGTATAGAAACGGTTCATAGATACCTTTGAAAAGGTGAATCCCAGCCCAGGGAACAGCAGGTGTCAAGACAGGAACCCGCTGGGGTGTCCAGTGAACACAGCAGAGTGAGGGAGGGAGAAGGTGGTGGAAGATGAGGCAGGTGGAAGGGGAGAGGGTGGTGCTGTGATCACGCAGGCTTTTGTTAGCCTGTGGATGAGACAGGCAGAGGCAGAGGGCTTTGAATAGAGCAGCGATGAGCTGACCTGAATTTTACAAAGAATATCTGGCTGCTGGGTGGAAAGCCTGCTGGACACAAGCAAATGTGTAAACAGAAGCCTACTTGCAAAGCAATGGCGATAAGGCAGGTGAGGTATGATGGGATGGCTGTTAGACCTCTAGGGAAAGATGTCAGGTAAGCAGTTGAGCTAAGAAAGATATAGGCTGAAAAAGTATTTACATTTGTAGGATGGTACTTAGGCCAAAGACCAGATAAAATCACCTGAAGTTTGAGTGCAGATCGGAAAGTGAAGAGGGTTGAGCACTAAACCCTGTGATACTTTGAAATATGAAGGTCCTGAAGACAAGCTGAAATTTGGAGGGCAGGACAAAAGAAACACACTGAAGAGAGCAGCCAGATAAATTGGAAATGCTGCTCACACATCCAAAGAGAGATGGAGCTGGAGGTCAGAACATCGGGCTTTGTAACATGGAGGCCACTGCTGACAGATGGAACCTAGTTTGAGTGGGGTCTCAAGAGATAAAAAGAGAGAAAGCCAAGGTGGCAAGTATAAACAGCTCTTGCTAGCATTCTCGGTATAAAGGGAAATGAAATACTTTGGCCACAGCAACACACAGCATACAGTTTTACAGATGTTTCAACGTCTTTTGCTAATTCTATCATCTTTTCCATCGCTCAGGGAGTTCAATGAATTGGCTTGTCTTCTTACTCTGAGTGATATTTGTTGCTTCTCTCCGAGTTGTCTGGGAATTTTTTATTGCATATCAGAGAATCTAATATCCCTATAGTTGTTGTTAATTGTTTTTTCTGGGACAGCAATAAGTTACTGAGAAGTATTTGATCCTTCTGAAGCTTGCTTTTATTCTTGGAAGGCAGGACCAAAGAGATCTTTAATCAATTTTACCCCATTTCTTAGGCAATACCTTTCTGAATTCTCCACATAATATTCCATAAATTATGAAATTTTCCCACTCTGACTGGTGGGAATACAAATTGTAAAACAATTTCTATTCTCACGAACACTTTAAAGACTTTCTCCTTTTAGAAGATTTTTCCATTTAGGGATGCTTTTCTTACATGTATATTCTGATTAATACTGAGATTAAGGCCCCAACGACACCCTCTTAATGTTACCCTCTTAAAATATTTGGAGCTATCTCTTGTGTTGGTTTTCATCCTCCAGTATCCTGCTCTATAAATTATGGTGCTTTAGGTCACCGGACTTTTAACACTTTCATTTCAGCTCAGGGAGTCTGAGTCCCTCATCCTTCTACTAAAGCCTAGAAATTCTTTCCACACAATAGGTTAAGGTAATCACAGGATTCTCTTCTTATGTTTTCCCTCTCTTTTTTTTTTTTCTCAATTGAATTCTTTATTGGTACATTTTACATACGTCACAATCACACTCAATTTGTACCAGTATATGACACGAGTTAATTCTCATTTTTACCCATATCCCTACCCACCCCACAACCCACCTCCCACTATATACATGTGCTTTCTTTTTCTTTTCAAATCATATTTATTCTTTCTCCTCATTACTTTCCCCACCACATTCCCTTTGAATACTTCCTATTTCACAAAATCTATCATACATTCTAGAACTCTCTTAAAGAAGATTATTTTTGTAGTAATTCCAGTGTCTGAAACCCATGGCTTCATATGTTTTATTTCTTTTATTGTTTAGTTTTTATTACTTAAGAGTGGCACATAAATCTTGTCTCTTGTTCCATTTGTACTGAAAGCATAAATCCAATATTTTCATTTTATCATACTTTTTTTGCCTGTCTTCTACAAGTGAAATAAATCTAACATATCTCTCTGTGTCACACTGATTGGTAGTCATTTATGGGCCTATTAACTAATGGCAAGTCACCATGCTCTGGAGACACAGAAGATTCTTTACAGATTTTCTGCATCTAGAGCAGATATTCTCACTCCATCTCTTCCTCGGTTCCTCTGAAATACCTGTTACTCTTGAACAAATACATGAAATGGAACTTCAGCGGATTTTTAGTTAACCAGATGGTCCATTTCAACTAAAACACAGATACAAATTACAGCACAAGGCAAAACCTGCATAATGTTTTGGAAAGAGAGATAATGTTTATTTCGCCTCTGGTATCAGTTAAGGACAGAATCAAGAGTTCTCGCACAGGTTGTTTACTGATATCTCATAACAATTTGATTAAATTTGATGGTCATTATTGCCCATATTGTGTTTTAATGAATATTCATGTCAAATTATCAGATAATAAATACCTGCATGGTAGCAATTATTACTCCAATTTTTAGCATCTTTAATGCTAAATAAACATGTTTTGATTTTCTCAGAAAAGTAAGCTTGATGATATAAAAATTATATCAAAGAGAATTCTAGATGACAAGCGAGGTAAAAATTTCAGTGTGCAAGTCAACTATTTGTGCAAGTTACAATTACCTGGATCTTGTTTATACTGTTTTTTTTCTCAGCTCCTCTAAAATATTCATCTACTTATTACTCTTGCTATTTCAGAGGGAAGCTAGTTCCAAGAAAGAGTTAATTCTTTGTTTGAGTTTATTCTGTCCTTACATTTTCTGCTTTCCACAACAGAAACAGGCCTATTAATCATTGTTTTAAACTAAGGTGATGCAAGGCCAAGTCGTCCTGATTTGCAAATTGATGTAACTTGGCAAACCCAGTCTAAATTCTGGGACAGATCCTAGCACAGTGCAACTGCTTGTGCCTTCACCTGAACTCACACACTGCCAAGTTCACTAACTCTGCAGGGCTGTGAGCCAGGGTCTGGACGCCTTCAAATATGAAACAGGCCTCGGCGCTTGTGGAATTCCCTGCATACACATTTGGGGGCCTTACCTCATAGACACAGGTGGTCCCTGAGTTAAACTAATAAGTAAGCTGAGGTTTCCTTCATTTCTTTTTTCTTCTGGCTTGAGCATGTTCTCTATCCCCTCTAAGTCCACTGCTTTCTCGTGCCATTTGCCTGCTACAGTTTTTAATTTAGCTAGGTTATACCACATTGGGATGGATTCATTATGGACAAAAACCTGGTCCCTCTTTATATGTTACCAGCAGGCACGTGATTCAATCAAAGTAAAAAGAATATCGCTTAAAGAGGCGAAAAGGCAGATTTCAGTCTTTCTCACATCTCATTTCACTGAAGATGTTTGTGTCTATACAGAGGCCGGCCTTCAGTTTATTTGCTGTCTTTAAAGTACAGTCTAATATCTCACATGCATTTCCTTTCTAGATCAAATTTAAAATCAATTAACACTTATCACAGGCTTATTATGTGCTTAGCAGTGAATAAGTACTTTCACAAGTTCTTTATATTGCATTAACTACAAAGGCAACTTTGTGAAGTAAGTACTTTAATCATCACTTTATAGATAAGAAAACTAACACTGAGAGGTTAAGTGACTGTCGAAATCCTCCTGGTATGTCATAGAGCCAAGATTCTGAACTGCATCTTGTCCTTTCTACTGCCTACAGTTTGGGAGCAAAAGGAATTAATATGAAGATTCACAGGTTGTGTGCATTACGCTGGCCACTTGTTCATAGCAAATCTATTACAAAATCATAACATTTGTAAAGTACAGGATTATACACACAGTGTGCAATCAGATACATACAGAGATCAAACTACTTACATTGTAGTTCTTTAATCCAGGTAAAGGAGAGACCTTCTCAGAGCTCAGATAGCAAATCCTGAAACATAACCTTAGAGGTAAATATGGAGAAAGAGAAAAGGAGAGAAAGGGGGAAGAAAGAAAGGAGAGAGAGAGAGGGAGGGAAAGGGAGAGAGGGAGAGAGAAGGAGAGAGGTAATGTGAATACAATATTAAAATTTAAACAACTTTTAACTTTCTTATTGAGTGTATACTATTTTTGCTGACTGCATGAAAATTGGTGCTATGTCAACCTCCCCAAGTTCCACTTACTTTTTATATGTATTATTATGGGGGTTAAAGATTTGCTAGAGATAAAATCAGAGGGAAAAGCTTTATACATATGCCTGGATATTTTTTTTTTTTTTGAGACAGGGTTTTGTTTTGTAGTTCAGGCTGGCCCTAAACTCACAATGTAGCCCAGGCAAGCCTCGAACTCAGCAATCCTCCTGTCTCTGCCTCCTGAGTGCTAGGATTATAGGTGTGAGCCACCACACCCGGCATGGATTTTGTTTTTGTTGTATGTCTAGTTGAAGGAAACTCCTTCAGGGCATGTCTTTCAGCAAATATTTTAGGAATATGTTAAGTTTTCTGAGGATAAGTAAAGAAATTTATTTCTGAAGCCAAGATAAAAGGCAAGAAGTTGTACATGCATTTTATCCTTTACAGTGCTCTGACATTTATAAATACATGAGATATATCTCAGAAGCATATCACTCTTCATTCAACCTCTTCCTCTCCCTTTTGCTGACTTCAGATCTTCCTCAGAGGTCATTTTTGTAGTAACATGAAGTGCAACTTTCTAGCCATTACTTTTCCAAGTACCATGCATCTTAAACACACACCTTACGCACAAAGACGTGTGAATATTCACGTACACAAGTACAAATTAGCACATATTCAAATAGAGCTTATTAGTCATTAATGAAGTATTTGCACATAATTGATTCATTAGTGGTTTTTAATGTAAAAACTAACTTGTAAATACCTGCCAGTGGTGCTTGATGAATATTAGTTTTATAAAAATCGATGCAATAATGATGTCAGCTCAGGTGTGTGGGAAAAGGCCTACAAACTAGCTGATCTCAGGCTGAGGAGCTGTAGATCTCCTTCATTCAAATTTTATTTTTATTTTTTAATTTTTTATGTTTTTTTTGGAGACAGGGTCTCGCTTTGTAGTTCAGGCTGGCCCTGAGCTCACTATGGTGCCCAGGCAAGCCACCGCGAACTCAGCAATCCTCCTGTCTCTGCCTCCCGAGTGCTGGGATGACAGGCGTGAGCCACCATGCCCGGCATTGTGGTATGCGGTGTTGATTGTTGGTGGGCATGTGTCTCCACACCCAGCATTATATGTGGTTACCGGGGATCGAACTCAGGACCTTGTGCTTGCGAGGCAGGTGCCAGAACCACTGAGCTAACCCTCCGGCCCAAATTTTATTATTTTTTGATGATAAGAGTCATACCAGTCATCAATGTGTTGAGCCTCAGCTCCAAGTCACTCTAATACCTTCTCTGTGGTGATGGAGCGGGCTCCTTTAATGACCTGTGTTAAGTGGCCGAGGAACAGCCTCTTAGCAGAGAGCGCTGGGGACCGGCTGGAGGAAGCAGGTGCACGTGGTCTCCATCTGTGGTCAAGTTTGCTGCATGTGGCCCCAGTGGCTTTCTGTTCACCTTTGCCTGTAGATCAGCTGTGGCCTAGCAGACCAGCTGGCTTCTGTGCCATCTGTACCGGGCACTGCACTTTCTCCAGTGATGCCTGAATGTGAGAGAGGACCCCACTGTGTGAGGCTGGACTTTCTGGGGTGCTGTCCCTCACCTATAGGATTTCATACCTCATAGCTAATTTCTTTTAAACCACATTGCAATGATTGTCTACATTAAACATCCCATTTTAAGCCACTATGGTTCCTTGGTCTTCACTGCACACAAGGGCTAAGCAGTTTATCTCTTTTCTCTTCACCCTGCTGTAACTTACATGAAGTGCAAAAATCTTAGGTATAGAGGTCAATATTCACACAAATACAATCCACCTTGTAACATGTACCCAGAACAAAATATGTAACTTTCTGTGTAACAGAAGGATCCCTCTTAGCTAGCTCCTTACTCTATGAGATGTTCTTCCCACAAAGACCCTTCATGTTCTGATTTCTATCATCATAGATGAAAAATTTCCCCTTGTGTTTCATGTAAATTGAATCAGAATATCCATACTTTATCTCTCACCTTTTCCTCTCAATATTTCTTTACGATTTGTTTGTACATCACTTTTGATTGTCATATAGTAGTTTAGTATGTGAATATTTTGATTCCTTTTTATTCAATCATGTACTAATACCTCAATATGATTTCATAGATAAATGTTTTATACTTTGAGTTGCATTCCAATTTTACTTTATTTTATTACACAATATGTTCTAGCTTTGTCCACTGGCAGCCCATTGAAGTGACACCTGTGTCTTTGGACATAATTATGATCACTTACATTTTTTTTTTGGTTTTCAAAGCAGTTTATTATTTTCTGGTACTGTACGTGATTCTGGTCTCATGTTGTATATTTCCTGCCCAATCTTAGAATTGACTATTTTCCTGAAAAATTCGGGTTCATTTTGATGAAGCATATAACCAGGAGCTGAAGTATGAGTGGTAGTTGTATTTGTTGCTATGGAAATATTGTCTGTCTCTATTCATACAAGTAGTTAGTATTATCTCATTGGCATTTTAATTTTCTTTCCTTTAGTGAGTAATGAAGCTAAACAACATTGTACATGTTCATTATCTTCTACCATATCTTATTTATGAAGTGTCTGTTCAATCTTTTACTAATTTTAATTGGTTTTCTTAAGCTTTAAAATTGAATTGCAGAAGTCCTTTGTATTCTGAACAAGATGAATATGAGGTTTTATCAAATGCATGCAGATACCTGCCGAGATATTACAAATATTTTCTCTAATTCAATGGCTTGTCTATTCACTTTTAATTAATTTACATGTAGTAAAATTGAGTTATTTTGACATATAATTATTGTTATGTTAAGAGTTCAAGTTTTGTCTTTTCATCGTAGTTTATTCTGTCTTTTGTCTTTAGGTTCTCTTCTATTGCTTTATTTGTAGTTTTTGGAACATTTTAAGGAGATTACAATCCATCATTTGTAATGTTTTTGAACATGTCACTTATAACCTTTTTTTTGCATTAGCTCTAGATATTAACCTATAGATGCATGAATTAACTGATATCAACAGTTTACTACTTCAAATGAAATGTAAAAATATTACTTTCATTTATACAGTTTATGCATTAAATTTAAACATAATTTTCTCGATAGTTTTTTCTATGTACATTGAACATTGCATCAAAGATTGTTGTGATTTTTCTTCAGTCTTATTCTTTGATCATCTTGTTTCTGTTTGATAAATTTCATTAGTTTTTCTTTAAAGGAAAATTTATCAGCCAAGTGTGGTAGCTCATGCCTGTAATACCAGCATTTGGGAGGCAGAGGCAGGAGGATTGCTGAGTTCGAGGCTTGCCTGGGTTACATAATGAGCTCAGGGTCAGCCTGAACTACAAAGCGAGACCCTGTCTCAAAAAAAAAAAAAAA
>PVIC010019188.1:0-30818 GCA_004025085.1 Thryonomys swinderianus | reverse complement strand
GGGAGGGAGGGAGGGAGGAAGGGCAAATAACATACATGCCATATGTTTACTACCTCTGGTATAGGACAATCTCAGTGAGAAAAGGCATATATCACAGAATTTTAAACTTTGTCTTTTATTGGAATGAGAACTTTGAATTTAAATAACTGTTAGACGTAAAAAATGGATTAGTATTTACCTGTATAGGCAAATTATTTTCAGATGGGTATTCAATAATTAGGCATTAGCATGATAAGAAACACACATCTCTTTGCTTATCTGTACAAATAATCTAAATTATGCTCATCCATGCTGTTCGTTAGAGGTCTATATTATTAGATTATCCCAGAACCTTTTTAGCATGCTGTTCAAAGTAGTATTTGGAAATGAGTATTATTTGAAAATATTATTATTAAATAAAACATATAAATAGATCAAATATATATCCATATATGAGTAATCATAAAATACTAATTTATAAATGAATATAGCTCAGAGATTTAAAAACATTTTTCATGAACTCTTAAATGTTTGGTTTTTATTTTTGGTATTTTTGTGTCAGGGAATCAAACTCGGGCCCTTGCACTTGCAATGTAGGCACGGTACCACAGAGCTAAATCCCGGGTGCAAACTCTTAAATAACTGAAGAAGTTTGAATATAAATACCACATTACAATAGTAAATACAAATCAACATAAAAGATGACTTAGAGGGCCAGAGATTTAGCTCAGTGGTTCCAGCATCTGCCTTGCAAGCGCAAGGTCCCGAGGTGGATCCCAGGTACCACATAACAAAATGCTGAGCATGGCGGTTCACACTGTAATCCCAACACTCAAGAGGCAGAGGCAGGAGGATTGTCTAGAATTTGAGGCTTGTCTGGCCTACATAGTTAGCTCAGAGTCAGTCTGAACTACAAAGCAAAACCCTGTCTCAAAAAAGAAAGAAAAACAAAAAAAGCAAAAAACAAAGATGACTTCAACAAAACATGAAATAGCCATAGTAAAAACATTATTTCATAGCTATGCTAACAATGCATACTTAAAACAATGCATTTTCACATATAAAATATGTATCATCATGACATGAATAGACCAAATATTTGATTTTAAAGTATTATGAAGGCAATTCATATTCTTCCAAACATTGTATTCTTTCAGTAAACTTGTACTCATAAAATAAAAATAAAATAGAATAATGAGTGGTAAACAGAAGTAGAGGAGGGGGTACCTTATCACACATTTTCTGGTAATGAAATTCAATAGAGAAAAATAAGAAAGAAGTACAGAGAACTTTATGAAATCCCTCAACAGTGTAATTCAGATGTGACCTTCTCGATTATATATTCTTACTCTTCTCTTAAAGATTCTGTCTATGGGGCTGGAGATTTAGCTCAGTAGTTCCAACGCCTGCCTCTCAAGAGCAAGGCCCTGAGTTCGATCCCCGGTAACCACATACACTGCTGGGCGTGGAGACTCACGCCCACCAGCAATCAATACCACAGACCACAGTGCCAGGTGTGGTGGCTCATGCCTACAATCCCAGCACTTGGGAGGCAGAGGCAGGAGGATTGCTGAGATCGAGGCTTGCCTGGGCTACGTAGTGAGCTCAGGGTCAGCCTGAACTACAAAGTGAGACCCTGTTTCAAAAAAAAAATTCTGTTTATGACAACACATTTTTATTTTATTTCCACAATGACCTGCTTAGGAAAGAAGCTAGGATGATTGAGGCATAAATCATGTGCTCAAATCACAACAAATTTTTGAGCTCCTACTAGGTTCTTATGGGGATATAAGGTACAGCATAAACAGCTGTGAGATTTGAATAATTTTAAAGGAATAACAAACTGGAATACCCAAGGTAGTTTGGGAAAATATGGAGGCTTGAAACACTAGCTCACTGTACTTCACACTCTCAAGTACTGTATGCAGTATAATTCTGATGACCAGAAAGTTCTCAAAAAGTAAAATACTGGGCATGGGAAAATGTAAAGAAAGAAATAGCATAATGTATACGTAAAGATTCAGTATCAAAGCAATCTCATTTTGAGTATCAATGCAGTTCTCACCAATATTATTTCTGTGAAATAAGAATAATTTCAGAAATATAAGGATCAAACAAAATCATACATAACCTGTAAGCCCCATAAAGGAAGACTTCTGTTCACCCAGAAGATGTGAGACCTATGAAAGAATGATAAACATGTGTTATAAAAGTGTGAAAAATCCATTCATTTCTAAAATTCAAGTTTGAAACATTACAATAATGATAGCATTAAAAAGATAATGTATATAAGCTAAACAAGAAAACTTTTCAGCTTTTTTTACTGACTCATTTCTAATTTTTTGCACTTTTTTATTTTTGTCACTGTTAATAAAAATAAAATTAGTAATTAGCTAAAAGTGATATGGTGGGTTGGAGATTTAGCTCACTGGTTCTGTTGCCTGCCTTGCAAGCACAAGGTCCTCAGTTCAATCCCTGGTACTGCCCCCCCAAAAAAAAAATCCTGAAAAATGTCACACCCTGTTCTTACCAATTTTCCATTAATAAGTCTCCTAATAAATCGCTATAGATTCCAATGTTTTAAACATACTAAGACTTACCTAGTAAAGACTCAAAAGTATGAGTAAACTACAACAATTTTACTATCCCAGCAATTTTAACTATTTTGTTTCAAACAGGAGTCATCAGCAGGCAATACACCCTCCTCATGAAAATCGTGAAAATTGTCACAACTTCTTTCTCCATAAAATTAAATAAAACAAGAACCACTCACTAATTGCAGTTATGAAACATATAGAGTCTCAAAAAGAATCAAGTGTATTTCACATGCTTAAGTAGTATTTTTTCATGGTATGTTAAAAACAAAGTCAAGAAACCTTCAAATTCTTTGTTTTAAAAAGAATGATAAAACTTGAAATGACTAAGCAACAACACATAATATATTAGACTAAAGCACTCTGGAGTTTCAAAATGTCACTTCTGTCCCTTTCAAGAACATCTTTAATTTCTTCAAACCAAACTTGTATCCTTTCTCCCCAAAACTGATTTTTCTTTCATTTTTTAAAAATCACAATGACACCAAATACATTGCTTCTGGTTTCCAAAACACGAATTCCATCGCAGACACTGTCCTCCTGGACATCTGTAATCCATTCTTCCCAAGAAGTATTTACTTATTACCAAAACCACCCTCCTCCAACCTCCCTAATTTTCAATTTGATTCTCAAAAAACAAAAGAATACTCTGCATCACTTTTATTGTTTTTTCTGAATTACAATGATTTTTTTTTTCCAAAATGCATTTTAGATTTCACCACCACTGTTAGTATTGAAATTTTTTTTTTATTTTTATTTTTTTTAGACAGGGTCTCGCTTTGTAGTTCAGGCTGGCCCTGAGCTCACTATGTAGCCCAGGCAAACCTCGAACTCAGCAATCCTCCTGCCTCTGCCTCCCGAGTGCTGGGATTACAGGCGTGAGCCACCACGCCCGGCTAGTATTGAAATTTTTACGGCAAAAAACAAACCCTTTGACCTGATATCCTCGTGCTTACATAAAACAAACTCCTTCCTGTGGCTCCACCTTCTTACTACTCTCCCTTAGTCCACAGGTCTCACCTAATGCTCTGTTTCTCAGCATGAACTTCTTGGAGTTTTCTACTTCAACATTGAGGTCAACTCCTCGTTGAAATCAGAGCATCTACTGCAACTCTCTTTCTGCTCATCTCTGCTGAAACTATGCTCATGTAAAACTCTCTTTAACATCTTCTCCCAAACAGGAAGTTCTATGACACAAATAATATGTCAGGTTGACTTACTGTCATCAACACGATACCTTGCTAAGAGCATGCAGAAAGAGCAGTTTATACAGTGATCAATGTGAAGGATGGGCGGTGCCAGTCAAAACTATGGCTGTTTTTCCAAAGCATTTCTTTCATACCTCATAAAAACAAGGTATGTTGGGATGAAGAAAAATATATATTCAGGTTTTGTAGATGAAAAATGAATGTGCTATCGAAACATTTAAACAAGTAAATAATTGGGTGAAGGCACTCAATAAATAAGTTTTGAATTGCTATTTGTGTACTCATCTCTAAAAGCTCTAGAGTATTATTTTAATATTCTGTACATATACAGAATTTTAATATCAGATAGTGATCATTTAAATTTCAACTGGCTTTTAAAACAAGCTACTGTAACTTCCGGGACTACACTATCATGAAAATAAGTTTTATACTGTATAAAATTTTCTCTCCAAATCATGAAACTTGATTGTTAGCTATAGTACAGACCCTCATCTCAGGATGAGCAAAAACCAGTTAGGATGTGTCCAAAGTCAAACTCGCCAGGACACTTAAACATCATAGGGTCAGCAAATGTATTGGAAAGAACTTTTAGTAATTTAGTATTATCCAAAAACGAATAACTCCTAAACTCCAGGTTGGACAAGCCAATGCAAAGTCAGGAGAGCACTGAACAGGGACTCCTCTGACAGAGGGAACAAATGTCAAGCAAGAGCTTTCCCCTTACACACACACAGGACTGTGGCAGAGGTGGCTTTCATTTGTTCTCAGCACTCCTATTCCCTCTTACAGGCACAGAGCTGAGTACAGAAAATATCCTCCAGCCAGATTATATCTCTTGGTGTCAAAGCATGAGGATGCAACTGGTTATTATTAGCTATCTGAATATGCAATTCAAGTAAAAATCACAGCTATTATGCATTTGCTAAGAATGTTTAAAGTACACACATATTCTGTGTGCTTTCCACTCTCTAAGATGGATGAGAAAGATCCAGGTCTTAGGACAACACATAGTCATGAAATGCCAAGTGGTTTGCATATGTGCTATAGTTACATATTATAGAATGTGTGTGTGTGTGCGCACATGCACATGTGTGTGTCTATATGTGTGATTATACAAACAAAAAGTCCACAATGACCACGAACATCAGAATGACATTCTTTGTTAAATAAGCAAATGAAAAGTCTTCTAAATTTTAAGACTGAATACAGGAGCCTCGTGCTACTTGAAGCTGTACAGTGACCAAAATATAGCAAAGAAGGCAAGGTCGATCTTAGGATATTAATTCCTATGGTTCATCAACTATTTTTAAATGTTTTCAAAATTTGACTTCTTTTTTATAGTACTTATCCTAAAGCAAGGATTATCTTTAAAATCCTAATATTCTCACACCAGATATGGTAGTAAATATTAATCTTAAATACTAGTCTAAACATTGTAAAATCAGAGCATTCGGACCCTTTCTACCTTTGACTCTATGATTGGGTTTCTCCAAACAAATGATCGCATCAGTAATTTCTAAAGTGGAGGTGAACAAGTGAGTGGAGAACTGTGAGCATCGGTGGCCACGAGTCAATCTTCCCAGGCCACGTGACGATGTAGTTCACATGTGGTTGCTGCAGGCGTCTCCTCAGCTACAATCCATGAGTCCTTACTACACGCTGGGTACAGTTTACATTTTACCCTGTCAGGTGTTCATAGTAAAATCCATTTCCTATCATCTGGCTTATCCTCCTGCAACATTTTCCAACCAGCTTTTCTTCCTGGGAGGAACTTGAAAATACAGCAAAGCTGCACAAAATTGTCTGCAGCTTTCTCATGTCAGAAGCTCTAATTAAATAAATCTCTTTGCTGATTTAGACTCATTATTTTAAAATAGAGCCTGTGCCCATAAAGGCCACTTCTGTTTTTCATTAACCAAGACCACATTGACAATGGGAACGAAACAGAACATTGCATTCAAAATGGAGCCAGAAGTTAGTTTGTTATGTTTTTTAATTACAGTAATGTGATTTTTCAAATGTATATCCCCTAATTATGACTGAATATTTTGGGTAATATTACATGGAAGTTAATTGCAGGAAACTTTACTCCTCCTAATGTTTTTCAAATAATATAATATTGCTCTGCTATCACCCACCAGTGCAATTTTTCTTTTGAAAGGACTCTTCATGAACCATTTTATGATCTGTGGGTCTCTCTACTGTTTCTTCACTTCATAAATTACCAAGTTTTAAAGGCTAATCTGATATATTTATGCAGTAATTTACCATAGGCTTCATTTTTAATAGCAAATAGAAAAATGGAATGTATACTGACATCTCTAAGCCATGGTCTTCAATCACCCTCATTGCATAAGAATGATTCCTTAATCAGTGGGCATCATTCCCTTACATCAGCATGTGCTGACCCACAGAGTCCTCTGCTGAGCTACAGAGGCTGACAGAACAGGATCCGGTGCAAAGACCTGTCGTGCAGATGCTCCAACAATATCACGTGAGCCTCCTAAAGCAGTCAGAACTGCCTTCAGGTGTGATGTTGTGGATTTCAGATTACGTGTTATCTGAGAAACTGATATCCTGAGGTTTTAGGGGTCCTAAGTAAGTCAACAAAAGAGGTGTTATCTGGGGCATGAACAGAAAACTTCTGTCCAGGAAAAAGCCCAGAGACAAGGAGGAGCAAAATGGGCATACGTGAGTTTAACTGGACACAGTGGAGTAGGAGGCTGGGGAAGTGAGGTAAGCCGAGGCCAC
This sequence comes from Thryonomys swinderianus, assembly GCA_004025085.1. Lineage (NCBI taxonomy): Eukaryota > Metazoa > Chordata > Mammalia > Rodentia > Thryonomyidae > Thryonomys > Thryonomys swinderianus. Next base: position 24,286 of record PVIC010019188.1, on the reverse strand, counting down.
ATCAGAAAGGAGGTTCACCTGAAGTCCACTCTTCCGTACAACAAATAACTGCCATTTTCTGCCAGGCTACAAGAACTCATTGACTCACACAATGAAGACATGTCCAATCTGATACTCACGGGCCACCCAGAGAACAGATAAAATATATAAAATGTGTGCATGAGATAAAAAATGAAAGAGAATTTAAAAGGTCTTGTGAGATTACAATTTTTAATAGAAGGCCTAATAGGACTTGGAATGAAGAAGTGAGGAGGAATATCATATGTTATTGGACATGTGAGAAAGGTAGATAGAGGGAAAAGCGTGTGTAGAGGCCCCACCCCAGCAGGGCAGCTCATACTCATGTGATCCAGAGCAAAAGACAATGTAGTAGAAGAGAATGGAGAAGCAGGAAGTGGAGCCACAGGGACAACAGGAATTCCTACAGGTCACACAAGCACTTCGGCTTTGGAAGCAGAGTGGCATCGAGACGGGACTCCCATAATAAGAATTAAACTAAAAGGAACCAGGGGCAGAACGAACAGGGCTGAGTGAGAGGCGGTGGCCGCCATCCGGGTGAGGGAAGGCAGCACGCACCAGGAAGTGGCCCTGAGAAGCAACCGCCCTCTGGTTGTACCTGGAAGGTAGAAGTGAGAGAATTCTTCAAGGTGTTTGCATGAACTACAGACTAAAGAGAATGTAAGGCTGAATCCTAAGCAGCAACAGAAGAAATTCAGGACGGAATGGTTATCAGCTGGAATGGGGGAGGCTGTGAGACGCACGGGATTGGGAAGGAAGGATGGGGCTGGCCCTCGCGGAGATGGCAAAGCACACGCAAGCTGACTGGAGCAGGGGAAGTCTGGAAAATATGCGAAAATCTTCCCTTCTTCATATTTAACATGGTAATAGTAAAATCATTACATAGTAAGGAAATAACCACATAAAGCAACTAACTAGTCCAGTCCCAGGAAGAAGCAATACTCCAAAATAAACAACCTTCTCATGGACTAGAAATCCCATGAGGTACTAAATGTTCCTATAAATCTCTGTCCTCACTCACAGTAATATGGATGGTACATGCTAGGTATTCAGAAAGATATGGTAAACCACGAGTAACTACATTTCATTAAATTATTAAAAATTATCAAATATATTATTACAAAATAAAACTTCACCTAATAATTTCTATTTTTTTCTCCAAACCTGGGAATGAATACAAAATTATTTTTACTATCTAAAAAAAAGGCACTTGCTTTATTTGAATACATATTATAAGCTCACTTTTTCATTTCATTTTCATTTCTTTATTTTTAATTATACAAATATACAGGCATAAAATTCAATAAAATCAACAAATTATGAATGTAAAAAAGTGTCATTTCACTCAAAAGAAAAGAGCTGCACATGTTAATATTGAAACTTGAGACGAGTTATTCATCTCAATATATGCAGAAGTTTTTTCATGCAATGGTATCTCCTGCAGTGTAACTGAAAAGTTCTATAATCTGGACATACAGAAAGATAAAACTGAGAAGTGCATGCAAATCTAGAACAGAAAGGCATTCAAGTCTTTAAAGAGACTGACCCATTTTTCAACAACAATTACTTACAACAGCTGTGCAATGGCTTTTTTTTTTTTTTTTTTTGAGACAGGGTCTTGCTTTGTAGTTCAGGCTGGCTCTGAGCTCACTACGTAGCCCAAGCAAGCCTCGATCTCAGCAGTCCTCCTGCCTCTGCCTCCCGAGTGCTGGGACTACAAAACTGAGCCTCCGCCCCTGGCAACAATGGCATTTTCATGGATCAGAGTCCAGAATTATCATTAGAAACAAACACTAACAAAAATATTTACAAAGAGCCTACAAACATTATGTTTCTGAAAACTAGGTCAGCATAAGACAAATTCCTAATTACCATGAAAAAATGAGTTTCATACACCATCCTGCAAAATGTAATTAATTCAAAATATTTTTTAAAATACTGTGGAAGCTTAGACAAAGATACCTTACCATTCATTTCCTTGTGAAGGGCTTTCTAGTAGAACTCGGATTATGTATAATAAGCAGCTTAATAATTTGAGAGAAAAATTGAACAGGCGAATTCTTAGACCTTTAAACAAACAACAAAAATTTGATTTTCATCTGAATTTAGTTCACAAAAGACTAAAAAGTATTGTCAAAAATATCACCTGCAAGTACAGCACTTAGGTTGTATTTAGAAACCACAATAATATAATTGGCTGAAGTTCTTGGCAGTTGAATTTTAATTATCTCAAAATTGAAACAAAAAATGAGCTGATAGAATGCATGAACTGAAAATGGCAGTTAACACCACACACTGAGAATATGAGTCTAAATAATCAGAAAGTACAAAATTTATGTCCAGTCAAGGTTGTTTCAAGTATGCCTATAAATTTAGACATACATATATATATATATATATATATATATATATATATATATATATCTCCATGAATTGAGAGGCTAAGTTCAGTTAGCTAGAAAATCCAGCTGTTTCCGTGTTCACAGGTAAAATCCTGAATATTTTAAGTACCTTGTAGATTTGATTATAGAAAAATCATAATTATCTTTATATAATTATATGTAATATTTTAAATCTAAATTACATAGGTATGGGATATATTAACTATAATTATGTTATATATTTATTATATAATTATGTACTCATTAGCTATTGTATATTGATAGATATAAAGAGAAGTCATAATAGCTTATACTGAGAAACATTTTCTTTTTTATTACACACACACTTTTCAGTTGGCAATCAAATCTTATTAAATAGATTAAATTTCAATAAAATCTTAATTTTTTAAAATTAATACCACCATGTACATTATCTTTTACATGCAAACCATAATACTTCATGTCAAAGCATAGGAATTACTGTCCAATCAAATATGTTTCAATTCTGAGTAACAAGAACACTATTTTTCTTTCAATTTCCTCATGTTATTTGACTTACACATTTTGGAAAACAAATGAGAAACGCTTTCTGGTATTTATCACCTAATAGTATCTGGAAATGAAATCTCACTCTCTGTTTAACTCTGCCATATATGAATATGCCTGTAACATTTCTTAACACTGAAAAGGTTAATCTTGTGCCATTTTTCCTAAGTTTTTCTACTGAAATGCTAAGTATACTTTTTAGGTTAATTTCCTTCTCATCTCCTATATTAATAATAAAACTGTCCTTCTTTATACAAATGGATTTTCTCTTTAGTCAGGGAGTATTTCAACAAAGTATATATCTTTTCTGCTCTGGGGAGGACTGTTAGTAAACAAATTGAGGAAAACTCCCATTCAGACGATGCAGCCCTTTTATGTAGAATCTATTGATGAGATTTTCCTGAAAATCCAAAACAACCAAACTAAAAGAACAGTAATTATGACCAGCCTTCACCGTAAATTTGGTATGTCATTAAGAATATCTGACCAGCCGGGCGTGGTGGCTCACGCCTGTAATCCCAGCACTCGGGAGGCAGAGGCAGGAGGATTGCTGAGTTCAAGGCTTGCCTGGGCTACATAGTGAGCTCAGAGCCAGCCTGGACTACAAAGCGAGACCCTGTCTAAAAAAAAAAAAAGTATATCTGACCAGTGTGTCTTTAGTTTGGAAATAAATCCACGTAATCAGTATTTAATTCTCATAAATCAGATATCTATCTGTAACACTACTTACAGAGACACCACTTAATTTAGAATACTCCAAGAGAACTCGGGGGCAAAAACACAGAGTTTAAAGTTTCTGTGAATATAATGTAGACTTCTTTATTTCTTCTGGGCATTTTAAGCAGTAGTTACAGCATATTATAAAAAGGCTCCTTAAAATATGGGATATTCAGTAAGCCACCAACTATCATGGATACTTCCACCTAGAAAGGGCTCAACAAGATAATGACTAGGCCCACCTGACATACTCTTGAAGTTCCAGTATTTCTCAAATTTACCTGATAATAATCCTAACCATAATGATGTTAAATTCAGGCTCATCCTACACTTGCTGACTCAAATTCTATGGGGAAGCACCAATACAAGTCTGTTACTGCAGAGCACCCTAGCTGTGTGCTGTTACTAGTTACAACTGGGAAACCTTGAACTCTGCCTTCATCAACTCAGAAAGTTATTTCTCATTCTAATCTATCAATTTCCAGAGTTTTGTCAAAGTACGATATTTTAGATGTCCCTCACTATTAACAAGTGTGACTCAAATTATTTCTTCAATGTCCTTACTAACTCCAATAGTCCATGAAAAGTCTATTTACTGATGGGAGATTTGGAGATTGAAAGATGTTAGGAACATTATGATCACCAGATGTATGTATGGTTTTTGAAAACTTGACAGCCTCACTAATATGATTACCTCTTTTATTATTCTATATAAAGAAGTATTTTACAAACTATTGCACAACTGGAATTTTTAGGTAAAGTTATATACAAATAGAAGGGATATGACAAGAATGACTTACTTGATCTCTGGTTTTTAATGAAAAATAATTTTAATCTCTCTTTAAATGTGTTTTCGTTCATATAGAATTCAACTTGTACCCTGCAAACAGAAAATAAAAACATAAATGTATGTAAGTTCAACTATATCTTCACAAAGGTAAATATAAACCAACATTGCAATTCTCTCATTAGGCTAATAATATAAGAAAATAAAATTAAATTTATTAATTTAATGTATTAAGTAGTTAGAGTGAATTACATGCCACAAAAAAGAAAACTGGGTAAAATACAATACTGATATTTTAGAGAGAAGCAGTTACTTTCTAACTTTCAAGATATATTCAGCTCAAAAATATGTAGTCACTTTAAATACCTACATTAAGTAATATAATGAGTGGTACAGATAATACCAGTCAAAATTATTTAATATGTTCCAGGCTTGCCTGGGCTCCATAGTGAGCTCAGAGCCAGCCTGAACTACAAAGCGAGACCCTGTCTCAAAAAAAAAAAAATTATTTAATATGTATCTTTTCAGAGACTTTGAGTCAGTGTTCTCCAAACATCTTTCTACTGTAAGAGTTAGTTGCATGCTTGAAAACTTAATGTTAGTCAGTATGATCCCAGATCTACTGAACCAGAATATCAAAGGCAGAAACTGAAAAAAAAAATTTTTTTTTTAAGACAGGGTCTCGCTTTGTAGTTCAGGCTGGCCCTGAGCTCACTATGTAGTCCAGGCAAGCCTTGAACTCAGCAATCCTCCTGCCTCTGCCTCCCGAGTGCTGGGATTACAGGCGTGAGCCACCACGCCCGGCCCTGTGGTATGTGGTATTGATTGCTGGTGGGCCTGAGTCACCACGCCCAGCATTGTATGTGGTTATGGGGATCGAACTCAGGACCTTGCGCTTGTGAGGCAGGCGCCGGAACCACTGAGCTAAATCTCCGGCCCCTGAAATTTTATTTTTAAAAGACATTGGTTCATGTAGAGCTTACTTTTGAAACAAAATTGTTTAAGTTTCTTTTCTTATTTATTTAGAAAAATATTAAAATATACATGGATCAGTATATGAATGATAATGGAAAATAGAACATTAAAATTATCATAGATTATAAAGCAGATAATTCAGTTAATGGGCTAATAATTACATATTTAATCTGCTATAAAAATATCAATAGCCTGAAAATGCATTACAAAATGTATTTACTTTCTCTTCAAACTTTAGAAAACCAGAAAACTGTCTCATTTTTTAGGGTATAATTAATATTTTCCAAATATTGGTTGAAAAGAAGTACTTTAATGCATGCTGACTTGGTAATAGTCACCAGCTTTCTTCCTTTCGAAGTATTTATTATAGTTTAAGATTCTAATCGCTTCTCGGCCTTTTGGCTAAGATCAAGTATAGTTTAAGATTCTAGAAAAGTTAAGAAAGTATTTTAATGTTAACACAAACAATAACACTTATGTTTGTCCTAATGCCAGAATGTATTGAAGATGTAATGTTTATGCACTAGGTGGATTTGAGAGTTTGGTTTTTTTGGATTTTTTTTTTTTTTTGCACCTTATAAACAAAGTGAGAAGTAAAAGTTTGCATATGCAGATGCTCTTACAAAAGAGAAACATTTGGATATGATGTTGTCCTGAATTCACCTTGTTTATGACTGGTTAAAAAAGACAAAATACATTTTATTCATCACAAAGTTTTGTTGTGTATCTTAAAAAAAATTTGTGTGCCTTCTAAATTTTTTTTCTCCTTGAAAGTATTTCTACACAAAATTTTTAGTTTCTTTCCAACATTATTTCATTTTCTTATTTGTCTAACTTTTAAGTAAAATAAGGTGGGGGGGGGGACTAGAAGGCAAAATGTTCTTCACTTGAAAATTTCTCCAGAATGAAATCATAACAGTTGCAACCTCTTCCAGCAAATCCCTCCCACACTGAGGCCTATGTGCTCATATCCTACAAACCGACCTACTGACACCTACTTCAAAATCCCACAGACACACAGGCGACTCAAAATGGCAGCGGAATCCTAGAAATCCATGACTGGATCTATTTCTGTTGTTTATCAAGTGAAAAGTCAGTTTACTTTAAGTAAGTACCAGCGAAGCTACCATTGAGCTAAATTACTTAAAACATGCTATGAAAACAAAAGCAAACCTGAGAGGACACACAGCTATTACCCAAGTAATTTACCAAAGGCTACACATATTTGCATTTAGAATTATCAGATCTGTGAGACTATACACATAAATGTTTTTTAACTAAAAGTGAGATGATCTAGAATTTAAACAAAATAAGGCACGATCTGGAAAACATCACCTAAAGAAAAGTGCAAAGATTGGATAAACACAGAGCTTCTCACTATCAGTTTTAAATATTGAGGTGAACAACATTATTAAAGTGGAGTGATTCCTACTGTGATGCTCACTAAAAAGAACTTATGCTAAAGGATATTAAAATCATGAGGAGAATTTATCCCTGGTGAAATGACCATCACTAGAAAGTACAGACTTCTCCAATGTGCCAAAGACAAGGCTTGCCCGCCACTGTCCTTATTCCCCCAGGACATAAAGACAATTTTCCATGGTGTAAGGACTCTGATTTAATAATTTCTCAGCCTCTATTGGATTATAAAATTATGTGAAGTAAAACTCTCAACCTGGACGTCTCATTTAAATAATACTGTTCCTGTGGATCATGGCTAACATTAAAGCAAACTGTCACAGCTGTGTTTAGATAGCGCCCAAAGCCTCATGCAGGTGAGACAGAACTTTCTCTGCTGGGGTAGTCGAATTTGGAATGTGTGATGCTGGGGTTAAGAGCATGTGACTCCTAACTCACTACATGTGAGTGATTCGTTTGACACCACCCTAATCCCAGGAGCCTGAATAAGATAAAAAGGGCAGAGAGATGCTGTTAGAGCCTCTTGTTTTCTGTGCTGCCTTGTCATGCCGGCTGGCCATCCCTGCATTGGAGCAGGTATTATGGACTGAACCCCTTCAAACTGTAATCCAAATAAACCTCCTACCTCTCTAACTTTGGATGTCAGGTATTTTGTCTCGTCAACAAGAGAAGGAATTAACATAATGACATTTATACAAATGCTTTTTAAAGTTAAAACAAACAAAAAACATATGAAATATTTTGGGTCTATTTTTCTTGGTACCAAAAAAGCAGCACTTAGATGTCATGTCTGTAATACAGAATGGAGTTTTCTTATATATGACAGGACAATTTGCCCAAGAACCAAGTCATATTGGTGGCAGTGTATACTTCAGGGACATTCCCCAGCACTAAATTTAGTACAGTTTAATAATTGACCTCATTTTTTAAATGTTTTTAATTAATTTTAAATATTCTCTCAATATTTCCTTTTCCAAATTCAAGGTGCTTGCCCTTCTTCCCTGTCTTCTGTTTCTCTTCTTTTCTCCCTTCTCTTTCTTGCTCTCTTCTCCTCTACTTCTCTTTTCCTCTCTGGAAGCCTCTCTTGGATCTTCTGCTTCCATCTAACTTGGTCTCAATTTACTTCTATCTAGAAGATACTGACAGTATATTTTTTCTAGACAGTCTTCAGAAATACAGTTTGAATAACACATTTGAATGTCTGTTCTAATCACTTCTTAAAATATTATTTTTACTATATGCTTATTGCAAATATAAAATTTACATTCCTGGGCCGGAGGGTTAGCTCAGTGGTTCTGGCGCCTGCCTCACAAGCACAAGGTCCTGAGTTCGATCCCAGTAACCACATACAATGCTGAGCATGGAGACTCACGCCCACCAACAATCAATACCACATACCACAGTGCCGGGTGTGGTGGCTCATGCCTGTAATCCCAGCACTCAGGAGGCAGAGACAGGAGGATTGCTGAGTTCGAGGCTTGCCTGGGCTACATAGTGAGCTCAGAGCCAGCCTGAATTACAAAGTGAGACCCTGTCTCAAAAAAAAAAAATTATATTCCTCTGGTCACATTTATCCTAAAACAGTGAAAGTTATCATTTCTAATAAAAATAAATTGACACTCCAATCATTAGGTGGTATTTTCTATTGAAATTTTCTTGCATAACATTGTTACTTTTATGTTAATCACCTAAGTATTATTATGTACATTCTCTGTGACATTTACTCCTACATAAATTATAATTTTGGTTGCTAATTTTCTTTGTTCAGACTTTTTTAAATTTTTGTTACTGTAAATGGCAATTATGTTTAAACCCCTTATATATTGTACCTGGCTTTTTAGGTAGACAATAATAGCTTCTGAACTATTCTCTACCACTGCAATGTATATTTTGATTCTCTGATCATATTTTATTGACAAGTATTTTTGGAAAAATATTTTTAAAACCCTGTGTGCCTTCCTTATAAAAAGATCTCTCCACTGCTTTAGCATTAATTACATTTCTTACTCTGAGATTGCAATAATAATTATAGTTTACTAAAAAATGTATTAGGTAAAGATCCATATTCTTTAAAAAGCCATCTTGAATCTATCAAGTTCATAGTATAGTTTCTTTTGACTACTTGATTCAGTAATTTAAGAGCCTTTCTTGTATACAGTTGTTTTTGTCTTTCTTGAAATAATTTGTGAGTTTTTTTAACAGTAGGCAATTCAGATAACATTCTGCTACATTCTTTTTCCTGTATTTTCCAGGAAATTTTCCTCCATCCTCAAATAACATGCATGTGTTATCTTCTTTAGATTACTCTGATATTATTAAATACAAAAGAAAAAACAAAAACTCTTCAAATTTTCTGCACTCTACAACTTTAACTACTATCAAGATTTTGTTGGTATATTTATCAATTTTCCCTCCAAATGCCAGAATATTCATCTTAATTTGGGGCTCTTTTTTTCGTTCCCCTCTCATTGTTTTATTTATTTATTTATTTGTTTGTTTGTTTGTTTGTTTGTTTGTTGGCAGTTGAAAGACACCACCCAGGATCTTATTAAATTGGAATTTCCCTGCTTTGCCCTTAAAATTCTCATTTAATAATCTGGAAAAAAAGCAATATTATTTTAACACAGAAACTAATTCTGATCAAGATTTGACAATGTACCATACTTGCATTAGCATGGCTATTTTTGAGCAGTAATTAATGCCTTGAAAGTTCGGGACACCAGACTTCTGCAGACATTTGTTCTTGGATCTAAAGGTGGCTACAGATCACTATCAGAAGAAGGTTCTTCCTCGATGTCTACCTGGTGTTACTTGTTCTGTTGCCCTGCTGCTCTCCTTTTGATTCTGCACCACTGGTTACTGAGTCCATGTATAAAATCTTCCTCACTGTGCCCATAACAAACAAAGTTTTATCTGCTTCAGCATTCTCATCTTAGTACAATGTTCAACAGGTAATGTCAGTTCTGCTCCGGGTGTTTTAAGTTTCTTTTAGAAAATCTAGACCCACGTGATATATTAATGTACATAGTTCCCAGAAAAACTCTCATGGCTCAGAACTTTTCCCTTTGAGTTCTTTCTGTGCTTTCAGGTTTATTAGAATGTAGGTTCAGTGAGAGGAAGCACCAGAGTGAGGCTTTTTACACTCACATCTTTAGAATTTCACGTTACCTGAAACCCATCTGACTTAAAAACTACTGGTTATATGTTTCAAGATAGGAATAGCCACTTTTTCTTTACTACACATCTTAAGGACGCTGAATCCATATGGCAAAGAGAAGAACAAAAGCATCCTATTTTTCTTCCTTATAATAATTTGAATATTTGAGTTTGTACTGAATCTTCGGAATTTTTCTTATCCTCACTTATTTTGTAACACATAATAATTCCCTGTACCTTTCTAAACAAGTTTTCAACCTGAATGATGCAAACTTATTCACACTTTTCTCTCTCCATGATTTTGATGAGTATTAAGGCAGATACTATACAACTACTGATTGACTTTCAAAATTTATTTGATTTCATAATGTAGCTATCACTGTAGTACAGCAAATTCCAACTTTATTTTACATTTAAAAAATCTGATTCAAATACGTGTAGTGAGTTAATTAAACTCATTTAGCCGGGACTGAGACAGAGTTGGGACAGTGGTCTTTGCATTGCCCTGCTTGTCTCTTGCCTCTTTATTAAACTGGTACTGCTTTACCAAGCAAAGAGGACTTCAGAGTCATCTGTTACAAATGTTACAAAAGAGCACCACAAACAAAGATCACCACAGAGCAACTGGAATGTCTTTGTGAGTTCTGCCCTTTGATTACTGACCAGATTCTTACCTGCTTCCAAATATTCTTCCTAAATCCTGGTAAATGCTTCGCATAACTGAACAATCACTCAAATCAGGGATTGTAGAAAAAAAAGAGCTAAAGAGGCTATTTTTCTTTTTAAACTTTTAAAAAGCAGTTTATCTAGTTAATGCTCAAGTGCTTCCAGTTTGCTTCTGTTGGTCCCAAGCTTCGCTGTGCTCCTAGGATAACCTCACTAGAAAGACTTGAGAGACCCTATTCAGGGATTTTCATCATATTTTTTTCATCTACCTCTCTTCACAATTATTCAAATCTAACTTAGTTCTTTTTTCAGTCATATAAAGACATGGAGATAAATTCTAATGACACGGTGGTATTCTTTACATTTTACAAGGTAACATTCATAAAAATATTTAGTAGAAGGTAACCACGTTATACTTACATGCATGGTTTCTCTCTCTCTCTCTCTCTCTCTCTCTCTTTGTCTCTCTGTCTCTCATATCTATTTATATAAAGAGAATCTTCTCAACCTAAAATATAGTTGGATACTGTTTGGTTGAGATATAGAATGTCCCCGAAAGTCTCAGAAGTGTGGCTTCTGGAAGGTGCATGAATCACAAGTCACTGTACTCATCACTGGATGCATCCCTCTAGAAGCACAGTAAGCAGACATGGTGCTGGGAGGCAGGATCTGGTTACAGGTGGGTCAGTGTGAATGGGCTCTAGAAAAACATATTCTCCTAAGTTCCTCCCTTTTCTTCTGCTTCCAGCTGCCATAAATTGGGAACCACAGCCTCCCACACACATGCTTCTCTGCCATCCTGTTTCTGCCTCAGAGCCCACTGACCAGGGACTGAAACCCTGACTCAAAACAAACATGCCCTCCTTATGGTGTGGGTGTCAGGTGTACTCAACCCTGTCATGTGAAGGTGACTAAGACACACTAATAATTCATATTCTTCATAAATCTACAGTATCATAAGTCACAGTGCCCTCAATATGCCTATGCATTGAACATCACAGCGTGCCCTAACCTAGAAATATGTTCAGACATACAATAACCATCAGCTGGACAAATCAAGTCACACAAAAGGGTCAGGAATATTTGTAAAAGTGTTGGCTTCTCATATGCATTACCGAATGTCTGTATTCAGGAAACGCGAGCAGTCCAACACAACGTACAGTGCTAGTTCTTCACTCTGTGATCCCAGGCCCCACACTGAGGCCAGCTGCCACTGCCCAGCATCGCGAGGAAGAACTGCAAGCAGGAAAGGTCTCCATCCAAAATTTAGATATGGTCTCTACTGAATGTGTATCACTTTTGCACTATGATGAAGTATAAAGAGAGTCACACCACAGCATGGAAAAAGCCTTGTGTGTGTGTGTACATGTGTACACATGTGTGGGCCATTATACACATACATAAATGCTATATGGCATAAAGGGAATGAGGAAGTATTTTGAAATCCAATAACCCACGAATTTATTTTCATTAAAATTATGATGATAACCCATCAATACTGTGCATTGATTCCTCCGTTACTCTTTGGTAATCGGAACTTTCAGGGAGCCAGAATTCACAGTCTTGTGATTTCCACAACAAAGGCATAACAAATCTAGCCAAGAACACCTTTGTACTCTTTTGAACCATCTCCTCATGTGCAGTGTGCCTTTAATGGACCTACTTCCTACCCTTCTCCATTTTAAAAAAACTAATATGTTCAGACATACATCAGCTGGACAAATTTAAGCAGCTTCTAATTGTCTTAAATCTAAAGAGCGGAAACAAAAAGGAAAGGTTAGTATAAGTATTAAGGTGCATTTTGTCATCCTTAAACCACAGAGATTCCACCTCTTCATCCCCCCCTCCCCAACCAATTATATGAGCAGACAGTTCTGAGCAAGTCATTAAAAACAGAAAGGAGGAAAATGCACAGAAAAAAAATCTATTCATTTTTCTTCTATTAAGTATAGAATAGCAGGCAACCACATGAATAATATTTAGGCTTATAAAAAATAAGTCTGATAAGGACTGAAAATCATGATTATTTCCAGTTATTTTTCTGCTTCTGTATTTTGGGTCCCCCAAAGTAAAATCAAACACAAAGTACATACACATGTATAAACACACACACACATACATGTTTACTATATATGCATTATGCAAATATAGAGCTGGTCAAATCACAAAGCACACATAATCTTATACAATATATGACCGATATGACTATAGGCAACCACAACCCGCAATTCAGAATTCATAACATCTGCAAAATGTACACTCGTTTCCCTTCTGTTTATAAGAATAGAAGGTAGAAGATACTATGCAATTTCTAGTTCAGACTGAGATACTAACAGTCCCTAGTTTACCATGCACCAATTTATGGGCTCTTTCTTGATGACATGAAAATGATACATATTTAGTTAAAACTATATCTAGAATTTTCAATTGTGATTTTTTTTGGTCAGTCTTTCAATCAGATGTAAGATACTCTCTAGTTACTCTATAGCTATAAGACACAGCGCTCACTCAGACTCATAGAAACAGGAATAAATAACCCACATTCTACTACAACATACCATGTTGTCACCATCGTGGGATACAAGCATTCAACAAACTATATCAGACAATCAATGCTTTTAAAATAGGATTTATATTAAATGATTTCCATAACTACAGGCTAGTGTAAGTGTTTCAAGCCCTTTTAAGGTAACCTAGACTAAGTTATGATGCTTAGAAGGTTGAGTGTATTAAATATGTGGTAATATTTTTGAATGTATCGACATTTATTAAAACAACTCTATCACAAGTCAAGGATGATTTGTATTGCAGCACTCAGCTTAAACCCTGGAAGGAAAATGATATAATGTGCTGACAAGCTAGGGTTACTAAGAATAGCCTGGTAAAATAGCAAAACACCGTTTGGGGAGAAATGTGTTTGCTGGGAGCGAAACATTTGGTCTCAGAAAGTCAGGACAGGCTCAACAGATGCTAGTTGAGAGTCTGAAATTGTAAATTGCATGAAGATAATAACACACAATGAAGAAAGCATTCATTTTTACTTAACAGTTCCCACCAATAACATAAGGTTTTATTTCAATTCTCCAAACAGCCGATTCCATTTTGGACTGCATAGATACAAGTACTAATCCATTAATGAATGGAGTTCCCTGTACACGTGTCTCTCTGATTTCTTTTAGCAGTTAGTATTTCTATGTAAAAGTACTTTCAATAGGTATATCATGCTGGATTCATTTAAAGAAAACAGGCATGACTGGAAGAAGGGGAAGAAATAATCACAAATATAATTTCTCTCAAAAATTATAATTAATGTTGGTTTTCTAGGGATTTTTAAGATTATCTGGATGCTTATTTTGTTGCACAAGTGGCAAAACAGAGGAGCACAGAGTAAAGGATCAAACAGGATGCCATTTTTCTCAAATAAAATGCTGTTTTCCATTTACCAAACTGTTGTGAAAATTAAAAGAGATACTATACACACAAAGCAGCTAAACATTTTCCTGATGGGGTCAGTAAAAAATAATTATCAACCATGCTATTTCCCTTCTGGGCATGTTCCCAAAAAAATAAAAAGTATCATATCCTAGTGATATATCCACACCTATGGGTTTTTGTTTTGTGGTTTTTTGTTTGTTTTTGAGATGGGGTCTCGTTTTGTAGTTCAGGCCGGCCCTGAGCTCCCTATGTAGCACAGGCAAGCCTGGAACTCAGCAATCCTCCTGCCTCTGCCTCTGCCTCCCGAATGCTGGGATTATAAGCGTGAGTCACCATGCCCAGTGTTGTTGTATGTGGTTACCAGGATCAAACCAGGGACCTTGTGTTTATGAGGCAGGCACTGGAACCACTGAGCTAAATCTCCAGCCCAACACACCTATGTTTATAGCAGCATGGTATTGTAATAGCTAAATCTTGGAAATAACCCAAATGCCCATCAACCAGTGCTTGGATAACAATGTGTTGTTTTAATAAAATGAAGTACTACTCAACCATAAAAGAAAGACAAATTAGACACATGTAAAGCTAAATGGATGCACCTTGAGACCATACTCTTAAGGGAAATAAAGAGGACACACATGTTAATATGGAATAATTTCTCTGGTATGAAAACCTGAAAGTGTAAATGAAGACCAAAATGTGTAATAGATAATAATGTGAAATAGGAAGAAAATGTTCAAAGAGGAAAGAAAACTAAGGAGGAGAGGGCAAGGAAAAGGAGAGAAGAAAAAGAAAAATGAAAAAAGAAGGGAGAAATGGAAATAAAGTTTTTGTAAATAGGGAGTAGTGGAGAAGTTTAAAAAAAAAAAGGGGGAATGGAAATAAAAAGAGAACCAAGATATATGATGTACAGGTACAAGTGTCCAGTGATTAATATGACCTTAATATGTACCTTTGCTGAAGATGAGGTGGCTTACTAGGTCTGGAGTTGTTTGTGCATCTAGTCTGTTCCATTGATCCATGAGTCTGTTTCTTTGCCAGTACCATACAGTGTTTATCAAAGTAGCTCTGTAGTATAGTTTCAAGCTGGGGAATGTGATATCCCTTGACTTATCTTCTTTGCCTAGAATTGTTTTTGCTATCCTAGGTCTCTTGTGGTTCCAAATGAATTTTCTGAATGTTTTCTCTAATTATGTAAACACCCTCAATGGAGCAAAGATAGCCTCTTTAATAAATAGTGCCAGAAAAACTGGGTTTCAATTTGACAAAGATTAAAACTAGACCCATATTTCTCAACAGGTATTAAAATCAAAATGAATTAAAAAGAACAAAAAATTAATGTTAAATAAAGGAAATAATGCTTGTGTATATAGAGGTAAGGGGGAGGTAAGGTGGGTAGGGGAAGGGGAAAATGAGAATTAAATTGTGCCAGTACAAATTCTCAATGTGTAGTGTAATTGTGATGTGTATATATAATGTACCAATAAAATGTACCAATAAAAAATTGTTCTTAAAAAAAAGATCTAAGTATTAACATAGAAAGCCTATACTTATTGGGAGAGAAGCTAGGTAGAACTCTTAAAGATACTGACATAGGAAAAGCCTGCATGAACGAAAAACCTCAGTCACTCATAAATTAGCACGAAGAATCAATAATTGGGATTTATTCCAATTTAAAAGCTCTTTGCACAGCAAGAGAAACCAACAGAGTGAAGAGACAACCCACAGTGCAGGGAAAAAATTTTTACCAGCTGTTCCTCAGATAAAGGCCTACTGGCTAGAATATACAAATATTTTTTTTAAAAAATTAGTCCCCCCAAATTTAAAGACCCAATCCAAAAATAGGAATGTAAAATGAACAATATTTTTTCAGATGAAAAAGCAGAATCAGCAAATAAACACATAAAAAAGTGTTCAACATCACTGGTCATTGAAAAGATGCAGATGAAAACAACACTGACATCCCTTCTCACTCCAGAAAGAAAAGCAGCTATGAAGAAATCAACTAATAACAAATGCTGGCAGGGCCATGGGGAGAAAGGAGCCCTTCTCCACTGTTGGGAATATAGACTGGTGTAACTATGGGGATTGCTCAAAAAGAAGGCCTACAGGTCCAAGTTAACCCTGCCCTTTTCTTCCTGTGTATATTCCAAAAAGAATGAAAAACATTACAAAACACTGATACATGCATACTCAGGTTTAGCACAGCTCAGTTTTTAATAGCTACATCATGGAAACAATCCAAATGTCCTTCAACAGGTAAATGAATAAAAAAGATGTGGGCTGCAGATTTAGCTCAGTGCTTCTGGCACCTGCATCACAAGCACAAGGTCCTGAGTTCAATCCTGGTAACCACATACAATGCTGGGCATGGTGAATCATGCCCACCAGCAATCACTACCACATACCACAGTGCCGGGTATGGTGGATCACACCTGTAATCCCAGCACTCGGGAGGCAGAGACAGGAGGATTGCTGTGTTCAAGGCTTGCCTGGGCTACGTAGTGAGCTCTGGGCCAGCCTGAACTACAAAGCCAGACACTGTCTCAAAAAAAAGATGCGTTTTTCTTTATAAAATTGAGCCATAAATAATGATGAATTTGAGTCATTTATAGCTAAATGTATGCACATTAAGGCCATATTCTTAAGAAAAATAAAGAGAACATATATGTGTAAATACAAAATAATTTCTCTAGTCTGAAAAACCAAAAGTGTGAATGAGAATCATAATGTACAATAGGTGTTATGAATTGGAAGGAAATTTTCAAGGGAGAAGGAGAGAAGGGGAAGTGGGGTAGAGCAAAGTAAATGGAAAGAGACGGTAGAGTTGATGGATGTATCTTGATGTTGTTTACACTGTATGTTAGAGTAATGCAGTAAAATACAATTTGAGTGACTGTTGGTAGGAATATGCATTTTTAAAGATTTGTTTCTGGGGCCAGAGATTAACTCAGTGGTTCCAACACCTGCCAAGCAAGTGCAAGGCCCCTGGTTCAATCCCCAGTAACCACATACTGGGCATGGTGACTCACCAGTAATCAGTACCACACACCACAGTGCTGGTTGTGGTGGCTCATGCCTGTAATCCCAGCACTGGGGAGGCAGAGGCAGGAAGATTGCTGAGTTGAAGGCTTGCCTGGGCTCCATAGTGAGTGCAGGGCCAGCCTGAACTACAAAGCGAGACCCTGTCTCAAAAAAAAAAAAAAAAGATTTGTTTCTGTTTTTAATACTTAATGTGTTCATAAAGTAATAAATAAAAAATGTAGACCTAACATGTACCAATAAACTTAATTTAAAAATATAAATTTACAAAAATAATTAATAAAAAGTTCTTAGAATAAACATTATTATTAAAGATGTGGATCACCTATTTTAATTTAATATAGTTCATTCCTCCAAGAAATATTTGCACAGGAAAAATGATGGCACAAGGTAATGAAGAATCTCACTACTTACTTCAGAATACTTCTAAAGATCAATTTGATGGAGGTAATATGTGGGTCCCTAACTTAAAAATTTTGGTTTTATTGATTTTTCACATTTATAAATGTACAAAAGGAGTTCCCTTTCCAGTAGAAAATCCACAATAAACTTAGAACTTTTATATTTTCTCAGGCTATAAATACAAGTAAGATACTTTCCCATAATGCTAGATAACAGCAGCCAAAAGCAGCTCCCAGTCAGCAAGAGTGTCAGCATAAACAACTGACACTCCTGTCATCTAATCCGTTGCTCAGCTACTGTGCTCAATATACTATTTGCATTAAATGGACATTGTACTTACAGTAACTGCAATTTATGTAAGTTTAACACTAACACCATCATGAGGTGAATAATCTATGAAGTCTACCTGTAAAGGGATACTTATCAAACAGCTCACTCTACAAGAGTCGCTTCAAACTTCTCACTCTTCTGTATCAACTAATTCTATATAATTTGTCAAGAGCTCTAGCTTTTAAAATTCAATTGTGTATCTTCAAAGAGACCCCATTACTCCACTTAATCACAGATGGTAAAAGCTGTTAAACATCTTACCTACTGAGAGGCAGAGGCAGCAGGATGGCTGTGAGTTCAAGGGTAGCCTGGGCTACATAGTGAGCTCAGGGACAGCCTGAACTACTGAGACTCTGACTAAAAAAAAAAAAAAATCTCACCTATAGAATTTTCCCAATACATTTCTAAACTTACTAAGTGCAGGAGTACTAGTTTCTGTTATAGTAACCATTTTCAGATGACAACTCAATTATCTCTTCAGTAATATAAAGGCTAATATCATACACATACATAACATAATTATTTTCACCCAGAGATAGAGATGACACCTATTTTTCTTTTTTCTTTTTTTTTTTTTCGAGCCAGGATTTCATTTTGTAGTTCGGGCTGGCCCTGAGCTCACTATGTAGCTCAGGAGAGCCTCGAAATGAGCAGTCCTCTTGCCTCTGCCTTCCAAGTGCTGGGATAACAGGCTTGAGCCACCAAGCCTGGCGATACCTATTATTTTAATGACTCAACTATATTTCTGTAGATTACCACTCACCACCTTTCATCAATCACCTGCTAATAGGTCTTTAGGTTTTGTTTGCTATCATAATCAGCAATAAGAAAATCATACATTTGTACTCTATAATAAGTATATATGATCATCTTTCTGCATTTAATCTAAATAATCTGAGTCTAAATATTTTAAATTCTTCAACATATTTGGAAAACAGTAGTAATCCATAAATCTATCAGACTGTCAGCATTTTTTTATTTTATTGGTACATTGTATATACACATCATGATCACACCCAATACTGAGAATCTGTATCAGTATACAACACGATTTGTCATTTTTCCCATTCCCCTACCCAACACTCAACCCTCTGCCCCCCAAATACAAAAGCTTTGTTTCCCTTTTTTTCTATTCCTGTCACATTCTTTCTTGCCCCTCATTATTCACCCTCCACCCCATTTCCCTTTGAATAATTTCTCTTTCACAATATCATATCTTTGGTATGAGAAACTAAAGATGTTAATGAGTTCTAGAATGTACAAATGTCAGCATTTTAATAGGTAACTAAACTTTGTTCATGAAATTGTCCCAGTACATGTTCCCCAAACTGTGTGAGAAGGTACATGGTCATATATTTAAAAGGTAGAAAACTCATGTTAGAGATAAATCACTATCCATTCTGTCAGAAAACAAGTCTCTAAAACTCAGAAAAAGGCAAAGCAATTACTAGGTGCTCTTTTATTTACCAAAGTCTAAGGCTTGACTTTTTCTGTGTGGCATTTTGCTACTACAAAAGACACGACATTAATGTGTAGGCTTTTGTCTGACAGGTATTTCTGCCCAATAAAAGAGATAATTTGGAAGGTTATGGTTCATGTTCCTATTGAGTTTAAGCAGGAGAGATATGGGAGTCAGGACTAACATGGCAAATTCATTCTAACATTGCTCAGGAATAAATAGCTTAACAAATGCTCTGTGAGACAACTACACTGTATTACTGCTTCCTTCATTGATTGATGAATAAAATTTCATGACATGATTTCATTTTATATTTGTATGAGCATGCTTAACCTCTTAGAAGTCATACATTAGTTATTATACAATAAATTATACTATTAGTTCCTTTTCAAGTTTACAAGGATTTGTCAGTCATCGCTATTATTTATTTATTTATTCATTTATTTTTTAGACAGGGTCTCACTTTGTAGTTGACGCTGGCCCTGAGCTCACTATGTAGCCCGGGAAAGCCTTGAACTCAGCAGTCCTCCTGTTTATGCTTCCTGAGTGCTGGGATCACAAGCGTGAGCCACCTTCCCAGGCACTGTGGTATGTGTTTACTGGGGATCAAACCAGGGACCTTGCACTTTCTAGGTAGGCTCTGAAATCACTGAGCTAAATCTCTGGCCCACATGAGTATAATTTGAATGTGTAATCATGTTGCAAAACAAAGTGGTATTTATAAAATAATTTATAATTACAATATTTATAAAATATTTATAATTATATATATAATTTATATAAGTGTACAAAATCTCAATCCAAATAACATAGGCTATTTCATTAACTTAATAAACTGATTCAATAATAAGTAAAAGATCAAACTACATAGATTTGTGAAAAGATTTAGATATAGTGATATTAGCCCACTGTTACCAAGAATTCTTATGATGGTGCAGTCATTGAAGCATTATAGAAGTGATATACAGAAGGAAAATCATTAGTGGAGTAAAAAGAGAACCAAGAAATTGACTGATACATGTCATAAATATACAGGCAGTTCAATAAAAAATAGAGCCACTCAATAAATGGATCTCTAAATGGTTATCCAAGTTGGGGGAAAAGGAAAAAGAAAGGATAATGAAACAAGAAATTGGATCATTAGCTCATACCACTTGATGGATTAGGAAACATTTAAACTATTATTAAAAATTAATGGAAAATATCTGTTTTGACCTTTGAATAGTGAAGCAATATTTAATGTACAAAACAAAACCATAAAATGTGCATAAATAGTTTTCTGAAGATTAAGATTATTTATTGAGCTAATAAATAATGTCAGTGAGAGCTCAGGAAATTCTACAAGCTCAAATTAATTGTGGACAATATTTTAGTTTGTTCTGTTTTGTTTACACTTTCCTTAGTTACATGTGTGCAGCAAGTAATAATTACATTGACTGTAAGGAGCTGGTAAATGTGTGTAACACATTTCAATCCTTTCTGCCCCTTCCCTCTTTCCTCCTATTTTTGCAGCATCACATTTATTTATTTTACATCATCTTATAAAGTTAATTATCATAAATAGCAGACATCCCTGCCAAGTTTCAGCAGGCTGTAAGTGACACAAGCTTCTTGACCCCAACTTCATGATTAGGCTGTATTACCTTAGAGGTCTAACCAAGGTTTTCTGTGAGTCAGTGGGCACGTCAGACAGCAGAGTGGGTGAGGACAGCACTTCTGAGACTCAAATCTAGTTTGTGCAGGAGCAGGGCCTGCTCACTTAACTCCCAGCCAAGATGTCCACTAACTTCTTTTACTCAGAATGACTCATTTGTTCTCTTCAGAGAGACCCTTGTGCCTCCCTTCCACAGCCCCAGTCTACAATATCTATGATTACCAAGTACACAAAAGTGCACTCTGTTCCCCTCCTTCCCAACCTTGTTGAGAGTAAACAATTGAAGTCCTTGGTGCTTTTTGTCTTTGCTGCTCAGAGCAACTTAGATCTGTCCGAAACCCAGCTCTCTCTTTAAGGATCTGTTTCTATTTGTGCCTCTTGTTCTCACTTTTTCTCACTTAAGTCACACTGTCTTGTAGGAGATCAAGACCCACAGCTGGGGCTCTCAATAACATTCTCAATGATCACACAGACAGATTAAAAACCAGACTAACAGTCCAAAGAACATGAAACATGTAAAGAAAATTATACTATCAAGATACACTGAGATACATTGTCCATGCTCCATTAGAATTTTTTTCTTTTTTCTCTCTTTTGTCCTATTATCTGTCTTTTATTTATAAGACATGAACTTTTTCTCATGGTTTATTTTATATAAAATATGGATATATATGGAAAACTTTATATATTTTTTTCATATAAAAGAAACCATGAGAAAAAAGTTCATAACATGGAAAGAGTAATTGGATGAGAAAACTGGTAAGATTTAAAAATTAAGAATGTGTAAAGAATCCCAGTTTCTTTTGTTTCTATACTGGAATTGAACTCAGACTTTGCGCTAGGTTAGATCTTTTATTTTTCTTTTTAATTTGTTTCTTTTAAAAAAAGAGTTTTAAGACATGGTCATACTAAATAGCTAAATTGTGCAGGCTGGGCTGAGACATACAGTCCCCCTGACTCAGCCCCCCACAGTACTGTGATGACAGGCATTTGTCAACGTGCTCAGTATGAACAGATAAAGAATTTGTAATACGTCATTAAGTAAAGAACAATCACACAACCAAGACATAAAATGGCATTCCACAGAAGATGAAATGTATTTACAAATAAACTCAAGAAAAAATGTACTACCTTATTAATATTTAGGGAAGTGCAAAGATCACCATGAGGTATAATTAAAAATCCATAATAATGGGGGCCACAGATTTAGCTCAGTGGTTCCAGCACCTGCCTAGCAGGTACAAGGACCCTGTTATAATCCCTGGTAACTGCATACAACGATGCTGGGCATGATCATGCCTGTCAAATCCCAGCACTTGGGAGGCAGATGCAGGAGGATTGCTGAGTTCCAGGCTTACCTGGCCTACATAGTGTACTCAGGGACAGCGTGAACTACAAAGCGAGACCCTCTTTCAAAAAAGAAAAATAGAGCATAATAATGCAAATTATGAAAGGTATTAATCAAAGAATTTCATATTCTCAGTGGAGTCTGAGCACAACTACTTTTTTAATTTGAATCTTTATTGGTACGTTATAGATACACATTGTGATCACACAAAATATTGAAAATTTGTACCAGCATATGACAATTTAATTCTCATTTTCTCCCATTTCCCTACCCGTCCTACAACTTCCCACCCCTATATACGTAAGTTTTGTTTCCCTTTTTCTATTACCATCATATTCATCTTTCCTTGGTTACCTACCCCTACACCCAATTTCCCTTTGAATATTTTCTATTTCACAGTGTCTACCATATATTCTAGAACATTTACATCTCCAGTTTCTCAGGCTGGTGAGGTTGTGGGGAGAAAGGAACCATTCTCCGCTGTTGGTAGGAATGTAGACTGGTACAACCACTATTGAGATCAGTGTGGCGATTTCTCAAAAAACTGGATTAGAGATCCCATTTGACCCTGCTATTCCCCCTGCTAGGTATGTACATGAAACAAAAGATTTATATCACAGTGACATACGTGCACCCATGTTCACAGCAGCTCAATTTGTGAGAGTTAAATCTTGGAAACAACCCAAATGCCCATCAACTGGAGACTGAATAAAGAAGATGTGGGTTTTTTTTAATAAAATGGAGTATTACTCTGCCATAAAGAATGGTACATTTGAGTCATTTATATTCAAATGTATGTACTTTCAGGACATACTCATAAGTGAAATAAATGGGTCACAGGTCTGTAAATACTGTATTTTTCTCTGGTATGGGCACAACTACTTTTGTAAATAAATTGGCTGTACATAGCAAAACTAAATATTTATGTACCAATAACACAACAATTCCATCCCTAGGTAAATGCTGTAGAGAAATGTAAACACATGCCTTATGCTGCATGTGCAAGAATATGCAAAGAGGTACCGCATGGCAATAAATTTTTTAAAAGGAACTTAAATATATGCTAAAAATTATATGAATAAATTGGGGCAAAATTAAACAATAGACATACAGTGGAAATAATTAAACACAATAGAAAGTTACAGCAGAAATTAATGAAATACAGCTATGTTCAACAATACAAATGGATATTAGTAGCATAATATTGGAATATCTAAGTGTAGCATGTTATCTATTTTCATTAAATTAAAAATATTTTAAAAGTAATTGAAATGATATCTAAGTGTAGCATGTTATCTATTTTCATTAAATTAAAAAATATTTTAAAAGTAATTGAAATGACATAACATTTAGGCTACCCATCTTTCAAACACATGTATATTTTAAATAAAAAAAATATGAAAAGCCACAATGAAGACAGTGATGACTTCTGAGAGTAAGACTGGGGAAGAAAGTGCAGGAATCCAGAGGTAGATATAGGCTATTTACAAAAAATAAAAAAAAAAAAATTCGTTCTTTTCTGATGTAAGAAAAAATAAACACAAATAGGAAAAAATGTGGAGAGAAAAAATGAAATGTGGATGAAAAATGCAGAAGAAAAAGCATACTGCACTCAAGAAATACAAAATGTTTAATACAGCTAGAATACAAGTATATTAGTTAATAGTAAGATATGAAATAGAAATGTAAAAATATTCTCCCACAAAGCAACAAGAACTTGAATAGAAATGAAGACATTTTTATATGCGAAGGTGACCCCCAGTGCCTCGTGCGGTGAGAGATCAGGCCTCGCAGAGGGGGATGAGGCTGGGATCACGGACCTGACGCTGGCATGATTCATCGTGGGACACTAGGAATAAAGGCGTGAGTGCCGCTCACGCTAAGGGAGGCTAAAGTGCAAAAAGTACAGGAGACAGACAGAGGGCTGCGGCTGCTACTCCCAGGCGCTTGG
>PVIC010019187.1:0-30780 GCA_004025085.1 Thryonomys swinderianus | reverse complement strand
GTAGCCCAGGCAAGCCTCGAACTCAGCAATCCTCCTGCCTCTGCCTCCCGAGTGCTGGGATTACAGGAGTGAGCCACCACGCCCGGCCTCTTGTCAGTTTTTAATTTTTTTTTTTGAGACAGGTTCTCACTTTGTAATTCAGGCTGTCCCTGAGCTCACTATGTAGCTCAGGCAAGCCTCGAACTCAGCAGTCCTCCTGCCTCTGCCTCCTGAGTGCTGGCATTACAGCCATGAGCCACCAGGCCCAGCATTTGTGGTATATGGTACTGATTGCCAGTGGGCATTAGTCACCATGCCCAGTATCATTGTATGTGGTTACTGGGGATTGAACCAGGGACCTTGTACTTGCTAGGCAGACACTGGAACCACTGAGCTAAATCTCTGGCCCCCAATTTTTAAATTTTATGAGAGAACTTCATTAAGCCACTAAATTTCCTGAACTGGGCTCAAACTTGAGATCCTCCCACCTCAGCCTCCCAGAATTCTGGGATTACAGATGTGTACCACCACACTCAGTGTGAAATCATAACTTCTAAAAATGCTTTTCACATTTTAAAGCATAGCTACTATGATATCTTGGGGCTAATTAACTTTTATAAGGAATTTATTTCTTTTATAATGACATTTAATAAAAACATAGTATATTATATATTAAGTATTTATCCATATGAATATATATATATATATATATATTTTTTTTTTTTTAGACAGGTTCTCACTTAATAGTTCAGGCTGGCCCTGAGCTCACTATGTAGCCCAGGCAAGCCTCGAACTCAGCAATCCTCCTGCCTCTGCCTCCTGAGTGCTGGGATTACAGGCATGAGCCACCATGCCTGGCACTGTGGTATGTGGTATTGATTGCTGGTGGGCGTGAGTCTCCACGCCCAGCATTGTATGTGGTTACTAGGATCGAACTCAGGGCCTTGCACTTGTGAGGCAGGCGCTGGAACCACTGAGCTAAATCTCTGGCCCCATAAGAATATATTTTCTGATTCATTGGAAGAAACATGCAATGAAATGAGATGTGCTTATGGCTTCATTCATATATTCAGCAAATATTTCTTTCTTTTCTTTTCTCTCTCTTTCTTCCTTTTTCTTTCTTCCTTCCTCCTGTCCTTTCTTTTTCTGTCTTCCCTCCCTCCCTCCCTCCCTCCCTCCCTCCCTCCCTCCCTTCCTTCCTTCCTTCCTTCCTTCCTTCCTTTCATGGAACTGGGATGGAACTCAGGACCATGCACTACATCAGTGGCCTTCAGCAAATATTTTCTTGACAGTTTGTTGCATAGGTGTAGATTCTGAGATGGGTTCCTCCCTTGGAGCTTTGATTCTTGTAGAAAAAAAAGAAAATAAGCAAATGCAAACGCAGTTAGGTACTAATGAATGCAGTGAAGGACAGTAAAGCAGAACATGAGAACATGAGGATTGGCGCCATTATTAGGAATAAACAATATCTATTGATCTCTTCCTTTGTAGCCAGGACTGTTCTCAAGAGACTGACTTATTTTATACTCCAATAGTATTTGGAGATAGAGATCTTGATTATAATAATATTATGTCTCATTATAGGTTAGCAAGCTAAGAGAAAATTTAGGAACTTGCCTTATTGGCAAATCTAGGTAGGACTCAAGTCAGGCTATCCGGGTTCAGCAAGGCCCGATGCTTTTATTTTAACATTTTGAAGCTGGTTGAGCCAGGGATTTAGCTCAGTGGTTCCGGCATTTGGCTTGCAAGTGCCAAATGTGGTTCAATCTCCAGTACCACATATCACAGTGGCAGGTGTGGTGCTCACGCCTGTCATCCCAGCACCCAGGAGACAGAGGCAGGAGGATTGCTAAGGATTGCCTGGGCTATACAGTGAGCTTAGGGCCAGCCTGAACTACAAAGTGGGACCCTGTCTCAAAAATGGTGTTGCAAATCTGTAATCCCAGCACTCAAGAGGCTGAGGCAGGAGGATCCATGAGAGTTCCAGGTCAGCCTGAGCTACAAAGTGACTCAAGGGCCAGCCTAAACTATAGAGTGAGACCCTCTTTCAAAAAATGAAAGTAGTTTTTTTTCAAGACATGGAGTGGTTAATGAAACCACCCTTCACTGTGATTCTTTAGCTGCTGGTATCTTGTTCCATTTGCCCCTTGTCTTGTACAGTTTGTATTTCGCTGAACCATTTGGTAGTTTAGAGTAATTATCTCACTGAGGGCCATTATCAAATGTTCCCTGGTTGTTACTCTTACTATCTTTTCCCACCTCTCTGGTGCTTTCCTTTGTAATCTGTCATCTTATCTAGAGCAAAGGATCGCATCTTAGAGGCTGTCATGTTGGTATCACTCTCATAGCTTCTCTGATTCCTCACAGAGGACAAGGGCTCAGAACTTTCTGGAAGACAGCTCCGTGTTCTCCATCGTGAAATCCTTATTCCTCTTCAGGTAGATACGGACATCCTAAAGGAAAGTTAAAACCTGGATAAGTGATACACTGTCACCTTAGTCAGGGGAAATGGCAAGATTATTTTTTTAGTCTTAAGAAAAACCTATCAAAGGTCAGTCTGAGCCCAGTTACGGTAACTTAGCAAGACCCAGTCTCAATATTAAAAATTAAAACAAAAAAATGACCGAGAGCTAACTGCAAAGGCCCTGGGTTTACTCCTCAGTATCACCAAAAACAGAACAAAATAAGACTGCATGCACCAGTATTTCAAGAGTCTGCTCAGGACAAAGTTGATAAGACTCTGCCACCATCAACTTTTGATCAGTCCCAGGACCCAGGTGAAGATCTGTGAATCAATCTCTTAGCCAGTGCCCTGGAGGTCCCCTTCCTTAAAGATGGAGGGGGGTTGACCAAGGTGACATTTGCATTTTTCAGTGCAGGGTCTTGCTTGTGATTGGTAAACTTTAGGTTGCAGACACTTTGCTATCTTTCTTCTTAGCATCGAACACCAGTCTCATATTTAATCTCAAGTTAGACTCCCCAGATTCCATCATGAACACAACTCAAGAACCTGTTTGTAGACATTCCTCAGGATGTAGAGTGACATGGAAATGCCATGTAGAGTGACCCATTTACCCCTGGTTTTTGTTGTTTGACGCTGTACTTCTGTGTACCTACTTGCAGTCATTTGTGTACCGTCTCTTCATGTGAGGTGTACTGACTCTTTGTTCCTCTGTATCTCTTGGAGATGCCCCATGTTGGGCTGTTGTTGTTATGTAAAATTTCTCCAAAATGAAATATCTACTGAACGAACCACCACCCAGAATAGACTCATATCACTTTTACAAGAACAGATTAATATTAATGCCCCATAGTCTAGCAAGATGTTATGTTGGGTCCTGTTTTCCATGGTTTTTCACTCACTGCCATGCATTTATGAGACCAAGGAGGGTACACTTGACAGTTTTAGCAGTACGGGATTACACTTGGGGGAGAACCACCCCCAGAATAGGATCTGGATTTCCCAACATACAAGGTGCAGTTTCCCATTGTTGGAAATATTTTTTAAACTTTTCAGTTGTTTGATTAAAATCTTTCAAAATGGTACAATACTCATAGGATTATTTCTTTACAGAGTGATATGTCTTACATTTGTTTTGTGTTTTGATTTTTCCTTTAGTGTATTAACTCCAATGCCAGGTGTCTTTTGGGAAACTTCACTCAACCGTAGAATCCTTTCACCTTTCTATAGGGATGTTCTGTGCCCTGAGAGAAAGAGCTTTATTTCTGAGGGATCCTTGGCTTCCCAGGGAAGGGGGTTTTCCTGGTGGATGTCATGTGGTGGGCTGAGTGTTCAGGAGGTGGGGCTCTGAGATGGTTTATGTCCACAGACTATTGAAATAAAAATTACATACTAGAAAATACTCTTTTTTTTTCAGTGTGATTTTATAGTATTGTATACATTTATAATAGTCTAGTTTGGGAATATTTTACCTCAAAAGTTCCCTCTTGTCCATTTATGGTTAATCTTCTAGCCAACTACCGTTCTGGTTTTTGTCTCTATGAATTCCATGAAATTATATGAAATTAAGAAGGAGGATTTTCTACTTTGGTTTATTTATTTGTTTGTTTGTTTGTTTGTTTGTTTGTTTATGAATGAGACAGGGTCTCACTTTTGTAGTCCAGGCTGGCCCTGAGCTCACTATGGAGCCCAGGCAAGCCTTGAACTCAGTAATCCTGACTCTGCCTCCCAAGTGCTGGGATTACAGGCCTGAGCCACCACACCCAGCACTGTGGTGTGTGGTATTGATTGTGGGTGGGTGTGAGTCACCATGCCCAGCATTATATGTGGTTACCGGGATCAAACTCAGGACTTTGCGCTTGTGAGGCAAGTGCCGGAGCCATTGAGCTAAATCGCCGGCCCACTTTGGTATATTTTACCTAGAGAAAAAATTTTACTTAGCGCATTGTATATTTTTTAATGAAATTTCTATCAGTGTTATTAAGTCACAAGCCAGCAAGACAGTACTTACAGAGATGGTGACAGAGAACCACCTGAGTCCCATTAAAGTTGTTCACTTAAATCAGTTTCTGTTATGAGTTTCCTGTCTCTCCAGTAAACACTAACTGGAACTAACTGTTGCCATCACGAGGTGGTACAATTTTGACAAATCTTCAGGAAAAAGGGACTGTAAAGTTCTGTTGTTGAAGAGTCTGGTCTACTTCAGTGATGGTTTGTTAAGGAAAATGTCATCTCCTGTCTACATTTACAGGTGCAGCTTAAAGAAGCCATTGAAGATCTTCCAGGTAAAATGGATACCGAATTAGCAGAATCAGGATCAAATTTTAGTGTTGGACAGAGACAGTTGGTGTGTCTTGCCCGGGCAATTTTGAAGAAAAATCGCATATTGATAATTGATGAAGCGACAGCAAATGTAGACCCAAGGTACAAAACTGAAGTCCATCTAACCCTGAATGTGAATTTTAAATATGGTGCCCCTATTGATAATATTGTATAAAGTTCCCTTCAAGATATGCATGTCTCATTATTATATGCAAATATTTCAAAATCCAGAATTTGAAACACATCTAGTTTCAAGCATTTCAAATAAGGAATTCCCACTTGTGTCTTAGGCATCCTAAGAAAGATTCCTAAATTCTACGTCCTCTAGTTTCAAGGATTTGGAAATATTTTCCATTGTTTTATGAAAAATAGTAAAATTCGTGTTGTTGACTTAGTACAGTTTTTGAATGTGATGTTTTAAAATTTTAATATAAAAATTTTTTTGTGTGATAAAGTCTCACTTTGTAGTTCAGGCTGGCCCTGAACCCCCTATGTAGCCCAGGCAAGCCTTGAATTTGCAGCAGTCCTCCTACCTCTGCCTCCCAAGTGCTGGGATGACAGGTGTGAGCCACCACGCCCAGTTAAAAATACTGATTGTTTTTTTTTTTTGAGACAGGGTCTTGCTTTGTAGTTCAGGCTGGCCCTGAACTCACTATGTAGCTCAGGCAAACCTCAAACTCAGCAATCCTCCTGCCTCTGCCTACCGAGTGCTGGGATGACAGGTGTGAGCCACCATGCCCGGCACTGTGGTATGTGGTATTGATGGCTGGTTGATTATTGGTGGGCGTGAGTCACCACTTCCAGCATTGTATGTGGTTACCAGGATCGAACTCAGGACCTTGCCCTTGCAAGGCAGGTGCCAGAACCACTGAGCTAAATCTCCGGCCCAAAAATACTGATTTTTTAAAAAACATTATATCATGTTATTTAACCATTATATCATGATATTTAAAACAAATATCATGATTTTTGAAGTTTTAAATTGACCTTTTTCATCTTTACTGAATTAAATTTAACTTGTTTGATTCCAGAACGGATGAGTTAATACAAAAAAAAATCCGGGAGAAGTTTGCCCACTGCACCGTGCTGACCATCGCGCACAGACTGAACACCATCATCGACAGCGACAGGATTATGGTGAGGCCTGGCCCAGGGAGTCCGGTGGCTTCTGTTTATGTTGTGTTTCACCACTTAGCCTTTTTTATGAAAGTTGATAGAAACTTCCAATAAATTAATTTGCTGTTAATTTTTCCTGTTATCCCCAACAGCAATTCAAGGACTGAACCAAACAAATTCAGGGCTGAAAACATACTTAGTATGTCTCTTTGTCTCATTTTGTATTGAAAGCTTATTTGAATTGCCAGTTTTCTTTAAAGATGGCCAACTAATGAAACTACCCCAAACCCGGGATCTGTATCTTAGGGACACTAAGCTTCACACCACAGGGGTTAGGACAGTGTTGATTTCTCTGTGTCACAGTTGTTTCAGTGTTTTGGTCAAAACGTTAGCTTCTTGTTTCAACTCTTGGGAGGTCACTGGGTAAAGCTGCAGGGCCTCTCAGCTGGTGGGAACTCGTGCTATGAGGAGAGGTGTGAAAGATCGAAACGGAACATTTTCAGGGTCTCATCAAGTCTATGGCACTGTTGGTGGGAATGTAAATTAACACACCCAGTATGAACAGTCCTCAAAAACCTAAAACCAGAACTACCGTGTGGTCCGGGTATTCCACTTTGGGGTATAAGGAAACGGGGAGGAGTGGGTTCTGGTTTCTCAGTTCAGAGCCTGAGCATCTGGGCAAATGGGAGACCTTTGGAGAAGCTGACTTAGGGGAGGGTTGGCTTTGAGCGTGCGATTGCCGAGATGTCCCTGGATTTCGTCATGGATCTGCCTCATGCATTCGCAAGACTAGCGTTGGAAGGTCTTCTGTTTAGAATTCCTCGTCCGCACGGCTGTCAGTGATGTTGCAGGTCGTACCACGAGATGTGAGCATGTTTACTTGACTGGTTTCTGTCGCTGACTTATTTCATAGAGAGTGGCAGAAGTTGACTTCAGGGCTGCTTATCCAAGAGACTTGCATTCTGTAATCTCCGGTCTGAACAAGTGGCCTCTCACCTTGTGTCCCTTCTGCTCCAGGTGGAAATGTGTCATACTAGAGAGCTTCTGGATGTTAGCTGGCTTTGAATTCAGAGAAACACCAGTGTGTTCATCAGCCTTCTGTCGTGATAACAAGATTCCTGAGAGTTGATTTAAAAAGAAAAATAGTTCATTTTGGCTCACAGTTTAACAAGTGATTTTCTTTCTGTCATTCTGAAAGTGCAGAGGGCATAAAGCCAAGGCAATCAGCCTCAAAGCCTGATGCTCCAGAGGCCATGGCCAGGCGCAGGGAGTGGTGAGGGAAGTGACAGATGCTAATGAAGGGAATACCCAGCACTGTCATCATAAAGTGTGTGATTGCAAGTGCCTAAGGTATAATATTACCTTTTGTTGCACTGGTGAATACTTCTCCATAAAGGTGGATGGTTTTGTTTACTGTATGTCAAACAAAAGGCTTGTTGAGAAACAACTGTGACCTAATTAATAGTTTTGTTTATGTGTTGGCTCTCTAAAGGGATTTATCCAGTTTTGGTTCATTAAGTGCCATTAATGTGTTAGGCTTAGAATTCTATTTTACAAAGATGTTCTCTCGGTTTTGACTTTAAAACATGGTGTCGTTATGACAGCTAATTTAATCTTCATTTGCTCAGTTGCTACAAAACAGTGGAGTAAAACAGACAAATTAGAAAACCTCTTCTAGTACTCAGCTCTGGCTCTATACTCAAGAAAGCCTCTTCTCTGTAGTTTTCAGGATTTGCTGGTCCCTTGTGATACGGTTTTGTTTGGTTTGGTTTGGTTTCATCCATTTGTACAGCTTTGTTGTCCAGTCACTGTACGCCCTGGCTCTCTGGATTCTCCCAGCTTTTATTGTATGCTGTGTTCAATGTCATCACTGTTGGCAGTCAAGGAATTCTTTAGGAGTGAATTATGGAGAAGCAAAACCAGAGTTTACAAAGTCAGGTTGGGGATGGGGATGTAGCTAGTGGAAGAGTACTTACCTAGCATACCAGGACAGGAAAAGAAGGGCAGGAAGGAGTCTAGGAAGCCGGTTGGCTGGTTGGTTGTATTTCCCTACTTATAGAGCATCTTATGATTTTGCAATCTTTAGCTTTTTGAATGGAAATCTCCTTAGTTGTTTTCTGGAGAAAGCAAACCCAGTAAATTAGTAACGTACCTAGCTGGAAAAGCACAACAGCACAAAGCTAATTCAAAATTTTTTTTTAGATTTTTTTTATTGTGAAATAGGTACATTTTATATACACATCATGATCACACAACATTGAGAATTTGTACCAGTATATGACATGATTTGATTCTCATTTTTTCTCATTCCCCTACCCCCTAAAACCTCACATTTAAATGTTATTTTAATTCTTCTTTAATTTTTCACCTTGATGGAATCTTTGATAAGCCTATAATCATAATCAGAACACTTTAGAAGAAAAAACTGCTTTTTCAAAAATATGCTGAAAGATTTAAGTGTTTAGGTGGAAAAATAACTAATATCAAGGTAGAAAATACAAATTCTGAGAAAAAAAAAATGTGAGAGAGGAGTACAACAGGGCCTTTGGCAGAGTGGCAGAAGGTCACCATGACCTCGTGGCCATCTCCTCCAGGTAGGAATTGTTTATCTCTTTAAAAAGGAGGAAAGAGTTAGAGGCACATTTTTTCACATGCACAGTATCCAGTCACAGAGAAAAGTCACAGGTACCCATCTTGCATTGAGAGAGGCAGCCTCCAAGGTTGGACCCAGTCCTTTTGCGCCTCGGTCTCAGCAGCAGAGCAGGTCTCTGCGGGCCTGTCATTCCTCCCCCTCTGTCCACGAATCAGGTCCCTTTATTGCCTGTTGCCACGTGAAACACTTTTCTGTTTCCTTTCCCTTGTGACAGCCCAACATCATGATGGCATCTTGGCCATTAAAGCGGATTAAATCATTTTGCAATGAGTCCGTCTGATTTTTCTGTCTAGGACAGCTACCTGCATCTGCAGATTTGCAGGCTGGATAAGCACAGCCTCGTTGAGCTTATGTAACTGAGTCACGCCATGGAATCCACTTCTCCTTAACCTGCTGGAGCGCAGTGGGCAGTCTGAGGCCGTCACTCCTGGAGTGAGGCTGGGCCCCCGGGATGGCCGCTGAGAGGCGGCTGATGCACGAGTCTGTAGTGTCCAGGGTACTGAACAGGGTACAGGAGTGGTGGGGACCAGCAGATTTCAGGAACCCTTTTCTTGTAGATGAAAAGATGTTAAGATTTTTTTTTAATGAAAATTTTGCTTTTCTGCACAGAAAATTCAGACTTGTATCTGTTCTAAAAGGTCTACTAGACCCTGGGGAAATCAGTACATAGAAAGGCTAAGTGGGTAAAACTCTATTCCTGGCGGTGTTTTCCACACATATCCTAACTCAGGTCTTCCCACCGACTCCCTCCTTGCTCCTTTCCTGATGTTTAATACCAGCCAATCTCTAGCCCTCACACGGCTCTGTCTCTTCCTTTCTTTCTTCCTTTCTTGCCCATAACCATCAACTCTGTAACCTGTGCGTCCCCTGCTGCATCTGGTCACGGTGTCAGGGTCTTCCCTGTCTTCACACCCTCCCACAGCCACCCAGTTGCTCGGACCTGCATTTCCTGTGTGTCTGTCTGTTACCCCATGTGCATCTGGTGCCTGGTGCTTGTTACACACAGTGCTGGGACCTGGCGATGCAGCGGTGAACAGCAGAAACCATGCACACTTGCTTCCTGCCATTGAGGAGGTGATGGGAGGGGACGGGCTACTTTCAGACCCCGCCCATGTTTTTGGCCTCTGGAATAAGAGGACTGTCCTCCTGCTCCCAGTGTTTGCACGTCTAGGCCTGTCTGCCTTTCCAGCCCCGGTTGCTGGACCTCTGGCCTGGGTGACCCTTTTTGCTGCGTGTACTCCTGCTTGTCTTGCTTTTCTCCTTGCACTGTAGTTACTTGAGTATTTTCGTCTCTCTGAGTGCAGATACTGTAAAGGCAGCACTGGGACCTTCCTGTCTTTGCCTTTACCACAGTATCTGCCGGATAAATTCAGGCGTTAATGAGAGATCACTTCAGTTTTCCTCTAGTGTTTTGGCCTTGAGTTACTTACTCTTTGTTCATCCTGAGAGTTTAAGAAAACTGGCTTCCTCTTCTTCCTTCTGTGACTGTACCAGCTACACACAGGTCATTTGAGTCATGAGTGTAATAAAGTTGTGCAAAACTGGGTGCAGTGGCAACATCTGTACTGTGAGCTACTTGGGAGGCTAAAGAAGGAAGATCACAGCTTGGGAAATTTAGCAAGGTCCTATCAGAATAAAATAGAAAGACATGGGGCTGTAGTTCGGTGCTAGAGCATTCACCCAGCATGCGGAGGCCTTAAGTTCACTCCCCTGTGTTGCAAAAATATAGAATAAATGAAATTGCCTTGGCAAGTGGACAGATTTATAGGCATGTTTTCTTAAACTAAAAATAAAATAATATTAATATATATTAATAATTATATTAATAATATAATAATAAAAGGTATTTTAGAAAATTAAATATTTTAAAATTTTTAATGTTTTCACTTCTGCCAGGCAGTTTGGTAACAGTGTCTTAGAATTTATAGGGAGGAAAAAAGAGTTTCAGACCTGGGGTCGAGTGCTAGCATTGTCATCTATAGCATGTGTACCCAGAGGCAAGTTTTCCTTTTGAACAGACAGATAGGAGGAAGGAAGGAAGAGAGAGCTCTGTCTTATGTACCTAATCTGTTTGGAGACTTAATAGTAATGACTTTAAATTCATTGGATATTCAACTCATAAACATTTGTATTTTCCTCTTCAAGTCCAAAAGCTGCTCTCTCTCTTCCATTTGCCTTATTATAAGCATATTCTTCACTACTTTGTAGCTACTGCCAGTGGATTCCAGGCTCTCAGGCCTGGCTTAACATGCACTTAGGGTATAATCATCCAGTTCATTGGAAGATACTGTTTTGTTTGGTTGTTTATTTTGTTGGGATGCTGAATTCAAACTGAACTACATCTCAGCCCTTGATTTTGTGTTAGTGTCTATCAAAATAGAACCAAATTATTTGAAAGTATTACCTTAGAACAGTGCTGCAGGTATACCACTGAGGTAAAACATGCTTAGCATGTATGGATGCACTAGATTCAATCCCTTGTGTATGTGTGTACACACAAACACACACACACACACCACACATGTTCTAATAAATTATCAAGCCATATGCCAGATTATCACAAGCATTATAACAAATTGTCACCCCCCAAATTTAAAACTTCCAACAAAATAAAGTGCATAATCATTAAATCATTGGTATTTACAAGCCACAGACTATCTTGGCCAAAATGATGTGTCGCTTCCACTGTCATCCTCTTGCTTGGGCTGAGAACTACAGGCGTGAGTGGCATTCATCTGTTGTCACTCTCCGAGGGGCAGTAGGAAGATTCACCATTATCTCAGTTTGAATAAGTTGGACAAAGACAAAATAGTAAAAGTACCTTATTTCCATTAGAATTATGTGCAGTCTTTATAGTCAAGAGTTCTCACCTCCCACCACCTCCAAAGTGGTGAGTTTTACAGTTTGCTTATTCCTTTTGCAGAATAGAAAATTCATTACTTTTGTAAAGTAATGAGATTCATTTATTTACTTAGGCTTTAGTACTGAAGAGACCTGTATTTTGAAGTTGCATGTTTTCTCCTCCCTCCACGTCAGGAGGAATGGTTGTGCGTTGTAATGCTATGCTTAAGTAAAATTATACATTCGGGGCATCTAAATTGGCATGCCAAATTATAGGACACTTTAATTATTATGTGGATGTGACAGATTCAATTATTCTTGAACTCTTTTGAGAAAACTGCCCTTAGCAGTGATTCACAGTAGTAAACAAAAGATTAACAGGAAAATGCCCTTTATGAGACTTACTAAATGCTTCCGATTAAATACCACGGCTAGAATGAACTGCAATATCTAGATGTGGAAAAACAACCGGTGTCCTGCTCAGAGTTACAGCATATTCTTTTAAGATGAATTTATACTAAACACGGCCTAAATGAAGAACTAAGTACCACTTAACATGAGAACGGTTTTCCTAGGTGCGTCATTTGGGCCAATTGTCTCAGACTCTTTCTTCTCTCTAAACCCATTAAGCAAAGCCACTAATAAGTAGAAATGCAGAGTTAAGAGGCCCTTCCTCTCCCTTTCAATTTCCAGTGGACATATTAATGAGCAATAAAACGGCTAAAAGGCAGAAGATAAAGAAAGACAGAGAAAGAGGCAAAGAAAGGTAATTGTGAAAACAGATATTCAGGCCTTTAACAGTGGGGAATTGAGCTGCCCTGGTATGCTGTGAGGGCCATGATCACTGAAATTTGGAGTTCAGTTTCTTAATTGCCTCTTTAGTCTTATCCAAAGAGAAAATTGGATTTCTAGAGATTGCTTCTGTGCAGAGCAATTAGCTAAAGCCGCTTAGGTAGCATCTTACTCCCGGAATAATAAACGACAACCAGAGGCAACACCAGGACGCACCTGAACTTCACCAGCAGGCGCCAGGCCCCTCTTCCCAGACAACAGTTGGGACCTTACCATCTTTTGCTCACATTATCAACCCAGCTGGCTGATTCACTGCTGTCAGATCACTGTCATTTGGTTTGTCTGACGTCATTCTACATTTTTAGCAAATTGAGTTTGATTTCCTAGAATCAAGGTTTCCCAGCTCTGAATGCATGTGTAAATACCCTGCAAAGCCCAAAGGCTGAGAGCTTTAAAAGCACTAATAACAAGTACCTCAGATGCCCTTGGCAAAATATAAAATGCCACAGGACTGCTGAGTGTCCATAAATAAAAGCCTAGAATTTTCGTTTTCTTCCTTTCCTATAACATTATAATAATAAAGGGTCAGGTAGCCCTTTGTTTACTTCAAAAAACAGGGTAATCAAACCATTTAAATACCCTCCAGGCCTACCACCCAAATAGCATCTCTGTATTCTCCGTCTTTTGCCCCTTTCTGAAATATTGTCTGAGTTATAATATGTTGCTGCAAAACATTGTGTTTCAATGGGCTTCTTTCTGCTGATTACCAGGTTTTGGATTCAGGAAGACTGAAAGAATATGATGAGCCATATATTTTGCTGCAGAATAAAGAGAGCCTATTTTACAAGATGGTACAGCAGCTGGGCAAGGGGGAAGCCGCTGCCCTCACTGAAACAGCAAAACAGGTGAGCACGTGCTGAGGACCTGTAATTAAAGTTTGTCTCACCCTTTCACTCCTCACAATTTGGCACCTTGGGTCTGGTAACAAGCACTGTGTGCCTTTTGAATTATAAGCCTTCAGAGCCAAAGCTTCAACAAGTCCCGGGTTGAAGTCAGGTCTGCAAGGACTTGGCAGAGGCAAGTGGGAGGAGGAAGGTGTGGGTGTACACACACGCATGCACACGCACACACACACACACACGTGCATGCACACACACACAGTTGCAGGTGTGCCTCCCTGGGAGACAGGTTTTAGGCTGGACTTTTTACCCATTTGAACTCTGCAGGTTTAGAGTGTCATAGAAGAGTGAAGTCATTGTGTGGACTCCTTCCATTTCCTTCTTTTAATGCTTAGCTCATGTAAGATGTGTGCAAACACTGGCAGCGTAACAGCCAGGAGACTTGAGAGTTTGAGAAGAAATGATGGAATTCTGTGTATTTATTCTGGAAAGATCTACCAGTGAAACATATAGGTTGCTTTGGTTCTTCGTTTTATGATTTGTGAAGAAAACTCCTACTGTCATTTTCTTCCTAGCTTTCTCCTTCATCCTTTGTTCTTCCAGATTAAATTCAGAGATCCCTTTGTATTTCTTTGATCTTCTCGAAGATAAAATTGTCATCAGAACAAATTGTTATTATACCTTGAAGCTGTCATTTAAGTAATTCTTGAATGTTTACAAAGCGTTTTTTTTAGACGGTCAGGCCCCAGGATATCTTTCCAACAATGATGCAGAATGTGCACCTTCTGTAGATGGGACGGCTGCACTTTGCCTTAAGGAGCTTAGCCGGTGTCACCCAACCACTCAAGAATCTTCCTGTTGCTTCTCTATGGTACATCTAATAATTCTGAGGTTGTGTGAATCTGGATGTTCCTACACCATGGTGTGCACAGCTTCCGGTAGAATGAGCTTCCAGCTGTTCACAGTGAGGCTCCTCTCCCGAGTACTCCTCTCAAGGCACTGTGTTATGAGTGTATTTTCCTTCTTCGTTGTTTTCTGTATTTGGCAGATTTTCAGTACCACGGGTAGAATAAAACTGCTTATTTTTGTATACTGTTTTAAATCTGTAAAAAAAAAAAACTAAGAAAACATATTCCAGTATGTGTTTTGCATGAACAATTTATCCAAAATCTAGCCTAGGTTCTCTTCTGCTGCTGTTATCTCATTCTTCCTTAGAAACTCTGTTTTTCTTTGAGTCCTGTTTCCATCTTCAAAACTGTGAAATACCTACACTTGCAAAGTATTGTGCTTGGTCCTAACAAGCATGTTAAGTTCCCTTAATCTTTGACCACCTAACCCAGAGAGTGAGAAGAGCAGACATACTGGTTCTTATGTGGAGCCATGATGATGCTGACTTTGATGATAATTAGACTTATTAGATGTCATGCCCTGAGCTATGATATAGGTCCTCTCCTCATGGGGCCAGAGCTTAAAGAGGGAAGGAAATTTCCCAGGATCAGTAGCTAGTGAATAATTGGTAGGGTTGGGGCTCAGAGGTGATAGTGTCAATGTTCTGACCTTTCTGCAACGACTTACACAATATGGACCAGGAGGGAAGCTGGATTTGGAGCATTGTAGGTCTGAAGTATGGTCAGTATTTTCGCTTTCTGGAGTGTCTCCAAGTCCAGGCTTTCCACAGAAGTCCCTATCAGTCATTCAGGGCTCCCTTTAAAATCACAAAACAGCCAGGAAGTGAACAATTTTTTGGTTCTTAACACCGGTGGATATTTCAAATTAAAAAGATGTATCCACTCATTCCATGACCTGTGTGTCAAGATTCCCTTCCCTTTCTTTGCTTTGGTGGGAATTGAACCCTGGACCTTGTGCATGCTAGGCAAGTCCTCTGCCACTAAGTCACATCCCCATCCTCACAGTATCTCCCTTTTAAAATATCGTCGTGGGCTGTGTGTATGGAGCAGGGGTAGAGTGCTTGCTTGGGAGCTGAGAAACTCTGGGTTTGGTCCTTAGCTTCAGGGGAGGAGCACACACATGTGCGCGTGCGCGCGCACACACACACGCAGTATTATTACATTATTAAGGTGTTGAGTAATGAGTGATAAATCACAGAAATTTGGGTGGATCTGGATCAGATAAACTAATACAGTTCAAAACTCTTACTTTAAAGATGAGCAAACTAAGGCCCTAAGGACTAAGGGAACCTAGTGTTAATTTGTTGTAGGGACAACTACAAATCTTTTCTTTTCATCAGCATTTTAGTTCTAGTGCCGCATACATACAGGTAAGCCATGGATCACAGAATTCTCTTGTATCCAGTTGAAGAATATGAATGGCAACTTAGATTCGTGTAGTTCACTTAGATTGTACTTGACCCTCACAGTAGTTCTTTATTTGTTCCACTTGGTTGTGGGGTTGCTAGGCCAGAGGTCTTAGTGGGGGCACAGGGAGCATTGGTGGAGAGCAGAAGCTGGGCCTGTTGCTGGGGAAATAACTAGCTTCTTGAGTTTGAAAAATTGTTCCTTATTGCATTTGGTGTCCAAGGTCAAGCCAGTCGATGATGCTGGCGCGGTGGCAGGGCCTCTTGGAGGTCAGGCCTGCCTGACCAAGGGCTCAAGCAACTTTACAGAAAGACAGAGGAAAAAGCAGACCTTTGATTCCCATCCAAGCTGAACATGTTCCTGACATTCTTTCTGCACACACTTGGTCCTCTTAGGAGAACAAGCTGTCAGATTGTCAGCCTTTTCATTGTACGAGATCAAATATCAGTGCATCATTCAGGACTGTAACACCATGCGGATTAGTCTAAATCAACAAGCTTTTCACTGTCCCAGATTAGAATTCATTCGTTTGAAAAGAGAACTCGCATCTGGGAACAGGGACTTCCAAGTCACGTATTCTTGACCACGTAGTTGCTTTTCTGAAAATGTTGATACAGGCAAGCTGAATCACTCTTTGATTGACCTGTAGAGATGATCCGTGAAAAAGTAGACAAAGTACCGTTCAGGTACATAAAGCTGAGCGTCGCTGCCACAGACTAGGGGACTTAACTACAGAAATGGATTTTCCCACAGTTCCGGAGGCTGAATCCGGAATGGAGATGCCAAAAGGATCGGTGTCCTCTGAGACTCTGCTCAGCTCGTGAGCGGCCTTGTGTCCTGCCGTG
Organism: Thryonomys swinderianus; assembly: GCA_004025085.1. Classification (NCBI taxonomy): domain Eukaryota; kingdom Metazoa; phylum Chordata; class Mammalia; order Rodentia; family Thryonomyidae; genus Thryonomys; species Thryonomys swinderianus. Next base: position 14,557 of record PVIC010019187.1, on the reverse strand, counting down.
GTCCCTTCTTCTGTGTCGTGTGCCCCCTCCTCTTAGGGGTCATAGTGGGCCAGGGCCTATTCTAAAGACCTCACTTTGGCTTACTCATCTCTGGGTCCAACACAGTCGGTCACCTTGTGAGGTGCTGGGGTTAGGACTTCAGCATTCGATTTGGGGAGGAGGGGTCTGCAGTACAGTTGAGGCACAGCAAAGGTTAAACAACCAGGTTCTCTCTCCTGGTGCAACAGCCCTCCTGAAGTGTTCAGGGTTCCTTTGTTCCCATTGTGTAATGGAGGTGCTGCTTTATCAGTCTGTGAAATCACCAGATACAGCCCAGGGGTGATGAAATCCTAACAGCCTGGATCTGGGAGTCTGGACCTGTTTGGATAGGGAAAGAGGCTCTGAGGCGCAGTGGCCCTGGATATGAGTCACCCCAGGCCCTGTGCCTCAGGGTCCTCGTCAGCAGTGTGGCGCAGTGACACATGGGCGCAGGTGTCAGATAAGATGGCACAAGTTTCCACACTTCAAAGAATAAAAGCACTGTATAGGTCTAAAAATAATCCGAGCCATCATCGGTAAAATTGCGATTGTCTTCTCAGAAGGCCAGAGGCCACACCCTTACCTCCCGGTAGTAACAAGAGGAAGTGTCCAACACTGATTGCAGTGGCTCTAGAGAACCTAGGTATTAAAAATGGTTGTAATAATCAGCGTAACAGATGACACAAGCTACTGCTATAAAATGATTCTAGTCTTAAAAATATCTTGCAAGAAGCCAGTCACTCTTCCACTGCTTCCCCCGCACAGGCCTTGCCTCGTTTCTGGGGCTTTGGTGACACTCTGCGTATGAAGCATGAAGGTGCACCTAGGTACAGCCAGGAGCTGGCCCTTCCCCCCTTTTCCTTGTCGGGCACTGAACCCAGGGCAGCATGCGGGCTGCTAGACGCTCTACCGCTGGGCTCTCTCCCTTGCCCTCCCTTGCTGTATCCATTTACTGGTGTGTCTTCGGTTCTATTAATACTTAAGAGTTACCTCATTCTTTTTAATGGCTACCTAACATTTATACTTGCTCTCCACTCTTCACATTTTTTTCCAATTAAGTTGCTAATTGGAGGCTAACCACCCTCCAAAAAATGATTTCGCAGACTCATTAGTTCTTATATTCCGTGTATAGCTCTTCAGGTTCTGCGCTCTGTTGAGTCTTTCCTTTGGTTTATTCTGTTGCTGGCTTCTTACTTCTTGAATGCGTTTGTTCACCTTCCCTCTTGCTTGTTAATATAAATATTTCAAGACGGTGAGTTTTCCTGTGAATGTTGCTTTAGCTGTGTCTTACAGGTTGGCACAGTGCTTTCATCAGAGCTCTTTTATTATGTGTACATTCTGCAGTTTTGGGTTTGATTCCCTCTTTGGCCTGGAAATTAGTTAAGATGGAGGCTTAGGAACTTCCTAGTGGTAGATATTTGTTTAAGGTTGTGAAAGCTTTTTTTTTTTTTTTGAGACAGGGTCTTGCTTTGTAGTTCAGGCTGGCTCTGACCTCACTATGTAGCCCAGGCAAGCCGCCACGAACTCAGCAATCCTCCTGTCTCTGCCTCCCGAGTGCCGGGATTACAGGCGTGAGCCACCACGCCCAGCACTGTGGTATGTGGTATTGATTGCTGGTGGGCGTGAGTCACCACGCCCAGCATTCTATGTGGTGTCACCGTTTTTTAATCAATCTCTTCTGTACCATTTCTACTCATTTGAAATTATTCATACTTTTTGTGCTTAGTGTACAGGTAATTTTTGTCAATTTTCTCTGCACATTAAAAAGATGTAATGTTGCCTGTGTAAAGTACATAGCTTAAGGGTTCTTAATTTGCCTGCTTTACAACTTCAAGGCAGAGATCTTCGCTGCCCTTGTATTTGGAGAGGTCATTTACTCTCACACTGTACATGCCTCTCCTTGTAACTTGGTCATTTCTCTGAAAACTTTGACACTATCATTTCCTGTCAACAGATAACCCACGACCTGGGTTTTCACTCTGAGTTTCATATTTTCTACCATTTCAAAGAGCTTTTCTGGGACTCCTTTAATACTTTTAGCCCTGGCTTATTCTGTCTGAAATATGTACTTGATGCCTCTCTAATTTAGATTTCCTATTTATAAAACTTTGCTTTATTTCTTACATTACTCCAAAGTCTCAGTATTGTTGATTTCTATGGAGAGACACAGAGACACGTGAAACTTGACTTCACCTTGTTTTTAGATGAAGGTTTCTTGCTTTATTCCGAAACTCATTGGCTTTTCCCAGGATATTACTCTGTCTCTCTTTGAACCTGAAAGTCTTTTGTTGTTGTTTCTAGAGATTCACCTAAATTATACCTTTGAATTCTAAAATTTTGATAGGCACCCTCCTCTTCACGATTGTCACGCCACGGCCTTGGTCTCCTCCGTCCGGAACCGCTTTACTTCCGGTTTTTTTTTTGCTTTTTGAGACAGGGTCTCGGCGTTGTAGTTCAGGCTGGCCCTGAGCTCACTATGGTGCCCAGGCAAGCCGCCGCGAACTCAGCAATCCTCCTGTCTCTGCCTCTACTTCCGGTTTTGCCTCCGTCAAAACACTCCGTCCCGTTCCCTGCCTCCCTCCCACTGTTGTTCTCAAGACAGCAGCTTCAGGAGAGCGGGCATCTCTTTGAGATTTGCATTTTTCTCTTCCACCTCACTTTTTGTGGTCTGTCAGTTTGGTTTCAGAATCTTCTGTTACTTTGCGTGTTTCCTGGACTCATGTCTCTGTTGTGGTCACGTTGGTTGTTCTGCTACACTTTCTTTTTTCAGCTTGGAGATTCCATAGTCTTCACTTATGTGTTTGGCTTGTTCTTCTCACTTTTTGTGCACATTTTTTCACATGACAAATTACTCCTGCTATTAGTTCTGTTCCTCCTTCTCATCCTTAATAAAATGTCTTTTTCCTGGCTGCAGGGTTGTAGTTGGGACATGGCTTCATGCTAAATCAGATTCTCCCTGCTTAAAGTAACATCGTTTCCTCTTAGGGGTGATCAGGAGAAGGAGGAGTGGGGGTAACAGGCTCTTTATGTTGCTTGTGCTCAGAACCTCTCTTCTCCGGGGTGCTGGTGTGCGAGAGCTTCAGTGGCGGTGTCCCTGCACGGCTCCTGTTGGCTGCTGAGAGCTCCCCCGTACCTGGAGAAGCGTGCCCTCCTGGGACTGTTGAGGTCCACTTCCGCCCGTGGCCACTGTCTGTCCTGTTGTGCCCTCATGGGATCCATGACACAGGGCAACCTTTGCAGACATTCGATCGTTGGAGATTTCAGATGATGACCGCTTTCATCAAACTCTGAGCTTGTTTTATTTTTCAATATTTTCAATTTTAAGGTTTTTTTTTTTAAAGGTGAAGAGGCATTTCCTTATCTTAAATGCAGAAGTTCAAACTCGCTGATACTCTTCAACCTTCACAATAATATATGAAGTGTGATTGAAAAATGTGGATGTTACATTTTTTTTCATTCATTACAGCAGAAGAGACGTTGCCCCTAATCACCATCAGAATATTCCCCCTCACTTCATAAACACTCAGCCCAGCCTACGCGCTTCTTTCTGAAGTCTTTTCTTCACGAAGGACTGGTTGTGTTGTCGTGGCTGTCCTGAATTAATTCCAAACGTTTCTCTTCACGGTCTTTTTGACGTGGGGAAATGCAGTCGTTGTACAGTGCCACATCTGAACCAGTGGACGGGGATGCTGTCATGTTTTATGCATCTGCCTTTCTGTACCTCCATAGGACAGGTCACTGTATTTTTTTATCACACCTCATAAGGATACTCATAAAAAACACGCAGAACTGCTTCAGGAAGTGGCAAGAACGATGGGATAAGGGCGTTCAAAGCAGGGGGAAGTATTTTAAGGAAGACTGACAGAGTGTCTTGTACTGTAGTACATTTCTTTTCAAATGTAAGCACGGAGTATATATTTTGATCATACTTCATGCATACCAATGAAGGATTAGACCTGCTGCGTGGCTGAGGGGCTTGAGGCCTGAGAGTTACCGGGAGGAGACCGTTCAGGGACTTACACTTATAAATACCATGCGTGTACTCCGTAAATAAGCCCCAGCGGGCTTTTGTTGCTCTGTGATTGCATTATGGCGGCTTTATGGATGAGGTTTAGCCTGCATTCGAGGAACTCTTGACCCAACCAGAGCGGAGAAGGGCAACAAGACATGGACATTGCCTGGACCTCTGTTCTGCTGGCTGTGACCGGAACTTCCAAGGCATTATCTCCTTCGGTCTTCACAGGGCCCGGGGCCCAAGCAGTGTCTCAAGGTCACCAGCGGGCGGGTTGGTACTCCAGCTGCGGTAACCTCTGCACTGGGTCTTTCTGTCCCTGGGTTACCATAACACATTCAATGAACAGTTTCTCCACTCGGAGTCTGGGGTTCTGTTAAGACAAAATGAGAAGATCCATACAAGGGGCTCACAGATGTTTTGTTTTCATCTTTTAAGCTGTGTAATACTGCTAGTTTCCACGGACTAAGGGGCAATTCCCTGAGCACCCTTCGTAAACACACCCGACACTTAACTTGCCGTGTTTTCTACTAGCAGCCTGTAGCCATTAATTATTCCCTATGAGGTAAGTCATGGCTCTCATTTACAGATGAGGCAGGCAGCGCAGAGAGAGGCAGAGCGGTTTTTCCAGGGTCAGCAGTGAATCCCCAGAGGGAGAGCTGAGACTGGGCCTCTCTGTCCCGGGCTGACCCTGTGACCCAGGGACCCTGCCGACGAATGTCGGGGTCCCGGTTCCCTTCGTCACCTGCACTGTAAAAACTGATGTCATATCTCATGCCTGCCATTATCCAGGCTCTGTTATCCCACACGGTAGCAGATGAGAAAAGGCTCTGTTATCCCACACGGTAGCAGATGAGAAGTAAAATGAAGGATAGGAAGTTGTCTTTCAACAAAACATTCCAGACCAGGAAGTTGCAAATATTTCAGTTAAGAATTGCTAATAAGGGCCGGAGGGTTAGCTCAGTGGTTCCAGCACCTGCCTTGCAAGCACAAGGTCCTGAGTTCAATCCTGGTAACCACATATAATGCTGGGCGTGGAGACACACCCACCAGCAATCAACACCGCATACCACAGTGCCGGGTGTGGTGGCTCACGCCTGTAATCCCAGCACTCGGGAGGCAGAGGCGGGAGGATTGCTGAGTTCGAGGCTTGCCTGAACTACATAGTGAGCTCAGAGCCAACCTGAACTACAAAGCAAGACCCTGTCTCAAAAAGGGGGGGAAAAAAAAAAAAGAAAAGAATTGCTAATAATGTTTTCTTGATAGAATTTACGTAGAGAAGGATTTTAGGCTTCTTTGGCTTCTTTGGGGATGACTTTCAAGCAGTGGAAAGTGAATTGATTTCCATTTGTTCTTTTGGCCGCTTTTACTTTCTAGAGAAAATAGCCCTTTGGGAATGTATAAAGGTATAGCCACACAAAATACAGCCAGTTTTACAAAGTAAGCGGGAAGAGACGACAAGAAATCTGATTCCGGCCAAGTGTCTTATTTTTGAAAACTTGCATTGTAATAGAAATGATATCACTGTTCATCCAATGAGGCCCAAGCATTATCAGAGAATTTCTTATTTTCCTTGTGACATTTTAATATATTGAATTTTAAATGTACTAATATTTTTGCAGTAGCACGTATGTAAACCACAAAAGAAAAAGTACACTTAATATGTAGGTAGGAGTCTCAGCATACTTCTGTTTTGTATTGAAGTCTATTATCTCCATTGATAACTGTCGACAGCACCCACAAATGTATTTGGAGTCAGGTTTTATAAAGTGTATGCAGAATCGTATGACTAAGAGACCCAGTCCTTGACACACGTCAGCCTCAGATAGATGGTGCATTTTCTGTTACAAAGACTCAAACAAAACTTTTCATATTCTTCTTTGGCAAAAAAAAAAAAAAATTACATTTGAAGTCTTTTTCACCCAAACACATTTGGAGATAAGAGCTCACAAGTCTTGACATTATTTCATTTTGTTATGCACATCTGTCAAGGAACCGAGATACGATACAGCTCCTAAAAACTGATGATTGTGGAACAGAGAAACTTGACAGCATTTCATTTCCTTTATGTTCTGATTACACATTTATCAGAAAACCTGTATCTCTTCTAGTTCAGCTAGAAATTGGTAGAATTCAGGAAGTCAAAGGCTTGGCAAAGGACTGTCCTATTATTTGGTATCATCTTACGTTTTAGAGAAGTTGCTTGGCTGGGTCATTGTTCAGCTTTTGCTTTTCTTTTCATTATTGTAGCCACTATCCACAGATCACATTTCTATGGGTCCTGTGACTGCTTTGCCACACAAATTAAACGCTGGGATAGTTCATACATAGACGCTAGCATTTCAATGCTTGTCAATCACAGTTTATAAAATATAGGGATTACAACCTGATATTAACATCCAAATCTATTGTGCTCATTTTATGTGTGAAAATGAGAAACCCTCGTGCGGTCGCTAGTTTTCTCAGCCTCTTTGTCACCCCGTTTTTAATTTATCTTCAGGTTTTGAGTCAGTGAAATGATTTTGCTTATCAACTTAATGGAGTGATAAAACATATCTAGGAATCAGAATGATCAGAACTAAAGTGGATCTACAGGTGGCTTGGCATTGGGCCCAGCCATGCTGAGCATTTGGTGGGCTAATTCTCCGTAGAATATATATGTGCCTGTTTTTTAACTGTGTGTTCGGGAACGCCAAGATTTGCTTCACATGAAGAACTGGACACAGGAGCACATTGCATTAGGGAGAAAGACTTGAAAACTTTAGAATATGTTCCCTTTATGCTTGTTTTTTTTTTTTTTTAAACAGGTGTACTTCAAAAGAAATTACCCGGATATTGCCCGCACTGGTTCTGTGGTTATGAATGTTTCCAATGGACACCCATCGGCCTTAACAATTTTTGAGACAGCACTGTGATTCTACTGAGATGTCAAGTCAACATGTTCCAAAGGCATTTTTCCATAGTTTTTGCACTGTATAAGCTGCATTATACTTTTTTAAAACTCTAGCAAGAAAAACTATACATGCAAGATGTCAGTGTATTTGGATCCCCCCTCCCAGTGATTGCAAGCTCTAAGAAAGTGGTTTTTAAATTTCAATATAATTTCTTAAAAATCCAAATGAGCGGTGCAGGCCACCCATGAAAACAGCCTACCAGGTGCCTTAACAGACTCCAGAGCCAAAGCCCATCCACTGTGTAAAGAATGGAGCAAAGCTGTCGCATGTTGGTTGTTTTGTTTTCCTGCTGACCCTGAATTAGATCTTAATCCCCAGTGATATCAGAGATTCTGTTTACTTGAAGACGGTGTGAAGGTTGTCATTGTCTCACCACTTTACCATTGCTAGGATCCATTGTGTCCTCCAAAGTCTGCTAACTAAAATAGTGCAGATAAAACTAATCGAAACCAAAATATAGAGAGAAATATTACTCAGGAGTCTATCCCCCCCAAAAAGATACATGGTTAAAGTATAGAAGGAAAATGTTTTATGTTCTAATAAGAAAGAGAATACAACAGTTTTTCAAAATGAGGTCCTTTCTAGGGACTTTGCTAACAACAGACGCAGGTGAGGCCGCCACAAGGTTAGAGCTGCCTGACTGGGACATTGAGCTGCATGTTGCTCCCAGACTTGACATGGTGATACTTTCTAAAAAGGTCAAAGCTCTGAGTAAACTCCTAAAGCATGTACTATTATTTTGATTTTGGTTTCTGGTTTACAGAAGGTAAACCGTCTATTGACTATAATCTTTTCTGGTTTAGCTTTTTTTGAAACCTTTTCAAAATTGCATACATCGACTCTCCTGAGTTGGTGAGAAAAAGTGAAAATCGTTGCACTCATTGACTGTAATTATGCAGTACTTTCTCAGGATGCGTGCGGAGGCTTCACTTTGATGAGCCTGTCGAGATCAGTTTACTTCTGACCGCTAATAGAGCTTCTTTAGGTCATTCTGGTTAGTGAATCAACAAACCACAACACTTCCTAAGCCAACGGTAATTCATCTGAACCATAGGCCTTTACTTTTTTCTTGATGGTGGCAGCTATGAGGTGTTGAGTTCAAGTTACTAAATGTTTACTGTCACAGTTTAAAGTGTACTTGACCTCTCAGAATAAGTTGAAACCACCATCAAGTTGCATATATGAATACACACACACACACACACACAGGTGTGTGTATATATGGGCTATACCTAAATGCCTACAGGTAACAGGTGGTTAGATTCATTAATAGAACATCTGTCTTCTAAGATGAAGCATAAAAAAGCACACATAGAAAATCACCAATACATTAAGTGCAGTGGCTGTTTGACTCCTTGTATTTGGAAGTCTGTGATTAATGTTTAGTCTAATAAATAACACACACTAAGTTGTTTATTAATAGTCATGGTTAGTATTTCAGGAGACCGAAATGACAATGGCAATAATGAGGTCTGTTTAAACACTAGAAATGTTTTAAATGTATATATGTTTATTTGGTCTGTAGAGATCAAAGGCAGTCATATAAATACGTTTCTGTTTCATTTCTGTTGTAATATCATCACAGGATCTTTAATGAAACAAAATTCAATTGAAATAAATGACAGTTTTCATCTCCATTCAGAGATATGTGTTTTTGTTCTTAGAGGGATTACTGACTCATGTCCTTCTGATTAAAGCCACTGGGTTTTCCTGAGATCAAAAAAAAAAAAAAGATCTGTTATCTGTTGGTTCTCTTGTCTACTTAGGTGTATCAAATGTTCTAAGCAGATGTGTGGGTTGCAGACAGACTGAAAAGTGACTGTTGAAAGGGTCCAGTCACTCCCTTTCTTAGAAAAGACAGTTTACTAGCTTATGCTCCAGGCTCAAATAAGTATTAAGTAGTTGAAGTTTTGTTTTTTAACGTGATTTTGTCCTAAGCTAACAAGAAACATGTATGGCTGCTCCCTTTAAAACACTATAGAATACTGACTCTCAAAATGCGCCTGGGCCAGCAGTATCACAAAGAAACTTACTAAAAATGCATATCCTTCTGCCTCACTGATTTACTAGGGCAGGAACCTGTAGTATGTTTTCACAAGTGCCGGGGGTGATTCTGATGGAGACTATGGTCTGAGAACCAGCACCACAGAACATAACTCCTAAGGGAAGTGCTGAACGCCCAGTTAGAGAAATAGACAGGGGACCCGAGTAAATGTTTCACAAAAGAGAATATTCCACAAGGTCATTCTCGTTGGTTACCAGAAAAATGCAGGCTGACACAAGGAGAGAACGCGAAACGCCCAGCAGGATGACGACTGAAGTGAAAAAGAGCGTTCAACTGACAGCACGTGACGTAATGGGAGCACCCACGCATCGCTGCGCATCTGAAGATGTTTACTAAAGAAAAACTTCAGAAAAAAACCAACTAGACAACATTTACACAAGCTGTGTGCCCTGCTAAATAGTTCTCCAAATGTGTCCACCTACACACCTAAGAGATTCAAGAATGTTCTAGAAACATAATTCCTAATAGTTCAGACTGAAAATGGTTGAAGTGCTGCTCATCAACAGCAGAAGGACATGAAGTAGAAGACAGCAAGGAAAGCATCACAGATAAATTTCACATTGTTCCAAGAAGTCTGACCCTCCAAAATATTTGTGGTTCTATCTATTCAAAATTCAAAAACAGTTATAACTAAAGGCAGAACAATACTTTATCTTGAGTAGATAGACGATATTGGTAGTTGGGAGAAGTAGAGTGACCCTTTCTAAGGTGCTTAAAATTTTCTTGGGTACTCAGATGCAGAAGCAAGAGGATTGCAAGTTCTAGTCCCACTTGGACAGCTTAGCAACTTGGACTGTGTCTCAAAAATGGTTGGGGATGTAGCTTAATGCAAAAGCCCTGCCTTCAGTCTCCCACCACCACAAAAAGACTTTCTTGGTGTTTTCATTTCAGCTGGATGGCTAGATCAATATTCATTAAATTTTGTCTTATGTATATCATACTTGATGATTGAGCTTAAAGGTGTTCATGACATTATTTTTCTTTAGAACCTGAAATTCAGTGACTCAGTCTTCTCGAAGTGAATGCTGTGAATCTGGAAAACTACTTCTACTGAGTTCCTAGGTTATCGTTCCAAGGTTGTCTTGTGGCCCATAGAAAATGAAACATTTCAAGCTCTTGGTACATGAGAAGCCACCACTGTATCTTCTCTAACCAACTAATAAAATAAATACAACTTTTCCCAAATTCCAAGATAAGTACAAGAATAAAGAATTAAAAGTTGGGAGGTTCCCATTAAAATGACTTTGTTGAAGTATAATTGATGGACCAAAGTTTTATATACAGAATCTGCCAAAAAATGTGTACATGCTTCAGGGAAAGAAAAAATTGTATCTATTTTCATACTAAATTTATTGAGACATCATGAGATTAATGCAAGTTCTCTTTGGCTTTTACAATTATGAGATGCTCAAAGTGGTGGCCATTAGCTTCCAGACATTAATTTGTATGGCGAGCTGCTACACAGGTAACCTTGGTAAGTGAGGTTACTGTACCTTTATTTCCAATTTCTTCTCTGAAAGCCAGCAGTGTGGTGGGTTTTCTGTGATATACAACAACCTCTAGAGAACTCCTTTGTGAGGGTAACACCGCCTGTTGAATAAAACCTCATACTATTTTTCTTTTCATGAAGTGTGTATACATTTTTTTTGGTGGACTCTATTTAATTGGGACAACTTGATGAATTTAGAGACAATTACATGCACATCCCCAAAACCATGACCCAAATCTATGCCCTAAATGTATCATCACCACCAAAAGTTTCCACCTGCTATCTTTTTTACTCTTCATTAGCAAGGTGAGTGTATACAGAAAAGTCAGTTTCATGAAAAATCTTGCTAAGTGTATCATGCTAAGTTTGTAAGTAACCAATGGTCCTTGAAATACCTGAATATTCACTGGAAGTTCTTTTGGTCCAGGTTCCATTTTGATTCCCTGTGATACAGATTCTGCAATGGTATTTAATATTCAGATACCTATAGGGGCCCTAGGGTGCCCATAAGGATTAGCACTTGTAGAATCAAGGAAGGAGCAGGATTGGACAGGAGGAAAAACAGAATTGGAGTGTTACCTAGATAAGCTTATGTCATCCATGAGAAACTGTGGAGTCAAGCGGCACATGGGTTGTCCATGTTGCAGAGAGCTAAGTGGGTTAAAAATTATTATAAGGGGCCAGAGATTTGGCTCAGTAGTTCCGGCGCCTGCCTCACAAGTGCAATGGTCCTGAGTTCGATCCCGCTAACCACATACAATGCTGGGCAGAGTGACTCACACCCACCAGCAATCAATACCACATACCACAGTGCTGGGCGTGATGGCTCATGCCTATAATCCCAGCACTTGGGAGGCAAAGACAGGAGGATTGCTGAGTTCGAGGCTTGCCTGGGCTACATAGTGAGCTCAGGGCCAGCCTGAACTACAAAGTGAGACCCTGTCTCAAAAAAAAAAAAATTATTATAAGGCAGTTAGACAATGCTGGGCCCTCAGCACAGAAAAGCAATTGAGGCACATTCAGTGCTTAGCATTATAAAAAGAAAAGAGGTACAACTTCCCCTAGAGATGAATATCAATGACTGACACTCTAAATAGATGTCAGTCTCCCTAGCCCATTTCTTTTCCAGAAATTCGTGGTATTGGACTTGTTTTTCCATTTGATTCCATTTAATCAGTATTACAGGGGTGACTGTACTTGCAATCTTATTGGTTGACCATGATTTTGTTCCACCACATACCTACCTTGTAATTTTCCCTGGGGTCTTATAGTTCTGGCTCATCTTGAATTTGCCTCACTTCATAACTTTGCTCAATAAAATGCCTTTGAAATGCAGGCTTAGTTGACAACCACTTTCCAGTCTCCATTCTGTCCATCTTAGACAGAAACTATCTTTCTCTTAATGAATTTTCCCTACTTTTATCCTCCACTGTTTGTGGATGTCATTCTTTGACTTTAGAGAACACGAACTCTTGTTTTAGTATCTAGCAGGTTGGGAGTTATGGTATTTCCTGTTAGCATCATTTTGCTTATGAGGATTATTTGCAGCCCTCTGATTTTTGAATTACTTGCTACCCTGTAACTATCATGAGCAGATAGCCAAGCCTTTCACCTCTACTGCAGGCAGCCACTGCACTCAGGCCTCCCCAGAAAGGCAGACTGGCGGCCCACACAGCCCCAGCGAGTCCTGCAGGGGTGATCTGGGCTGCACCTCTGCATGCCACCACAGAATGTGCTGCAGTCTCTGGAGTATGTCACTGACAGGTATAGTGACAGAATGTCTTTGGCACTTGACATTTAAGTCAAATGGATTAGGTGATTGTTCTTGAGAACTGAGGTCTGAAATGCCAAATAGAAGATCTTCCCCTGAGCTCATCATGGGTTTGTTCGTTTCTCCCAGGAAGCCATCCAGGGTCAGACTTCAGACTGGAAATTCCTGTGTTCCCATAATCCCACAAACCCCTCCATGATCGTGCTGAAACAGCACACTCAATTGAAACACTTGTTTGAATGCCTTGTTATTATTTTAATATTCTTTTTAGACAGACAGCCCTGCTTTTTCTTTCTACACTTGATCTTAGCCAAAAGGCCGAGAAGCGATGCTTTTTCATTCTAAATTTCTGTGCATTAGGTAACCTGTCGAGTATAGGAATTTGTGAGTCTCTTTCTTAACTAAACAATGAGTTTCTGAGGATTTGAACTATTCCATGCATGTTTTAGTTCCTCTTCTAGCAAAGGTCTATGTAATCTAGACTAATTCAGAGACCTCTGGGATTGAGGCCAATCAGGGCACCAATTCTGTCTCTGTGACTCACTAGCAAATTAAGGTCACCAAAGCATTTGCTGTACAACGTGGGAACACTGTACACTTTTCTTTTTTTTTGAGACAGGATCTCACTTTGTAGTTCAGGCTGGCCCTGAGCTCACTATGTAGCCCAGGCAAGCCTCGAAGTCAGCAACCCTTGTGCCTCTGCCTCCCGAGTGCTGGAATTACAGGCGTGAGCCACCATGCCTGGCACTGTGGTATGTGGTACTGATTGCTGGTGGGCGTGAGTCACCACGCTCAGCATTGTATGTGGTTACCAGGATCGAACTCAGGACCTTACACCTGCAAGGCAGGCGCCAGAACCCCTGAGCTAAATCTCCGGTCCGCACTGTACACTTTTGAGAGGGAAAGGGAAGTACTACCTACCCCAGCGGAGGTACCAGAGCAGTAAGCAAGGACTGTTCTTAGCAAACTGAACATTTAGGAGGAACAGCCTGTGTGCATGGATGCAAAATATCTCCACACATTAATAAGGGAATCACATATTTACTGAAGTAAAATTTGGCAGACACCATTCAAAGTAAATGACTGGAGTTACCATCACCATTAATGGAAAGATGAAATCCTTGTCAGGAAGTGCCAGTGACATCATTTCTGAGATTTTCCCGCCCTTTCTCCCTCAAAAGCACAACCTGAGTCAAATCAGCAGTCAGACAAACCTAAAGTGAGGACATTTCTGTAAGAAAGCTGGTCTGTACTCTTTTTACAATATCAAGTAACCATTATAGCTTGAGGAAGTATTTCAGATTAAGTGCAAATTTAAAAGACATGACCATTAAATCCACAATGTGATCCTGAATTTAAAAATTACACTAAGGACAGTAGTTAGATAAATGGAGAAACTGCATAAAACTGTATAGTTGACCAACAATTTTACTCATGTTAAATTACCTAAATTTATTCATTATTCTATGTTATGTAAGAAAGCGTCTTGATTTTTAGGAAATGCACGTTGATACAATCAGGGATGAAGGAATGTGATGTCCACAAATTACTTTCATGTGTTTCACCAAAAACAATTATGTACAAACGGTGATATGGTTAGTGTTTACATATAGGAAAAGAGACATTCACTGAATTTAGGATGTGTAGTCAAAACGATGAAGGGAAGGGGATTAATTATATGTATATATAATTATTATATATATTATAATATATATTATATATATTATAATATATATTATATATATATCTCCATACTTCAGGTATACATATATATATATATCCATTAAATATGTTTATAACACATACATAATCCTGAATAAAAAATTACCAAGACAGAATTATCACTTCCTACAAGCAAGTGTAGGAAAATATGTTAAATGAGTTAATCTAGATGAAAGATACACAAGAATTTGTTTTATTTCTGCACTGTCTATGAATTTAACATTCTTTTCTGAATAAAAAGTTTAAACACTATTTTCCACTGCTTGACTACAGATGAAGACGCCGTGTGAAGACAGCAAGAGCTGCTATGTTACGGGTCTTTGAACGTCATTGGGCAAGTCAACCTGAAGTGCACGGGGTCTAGCTCAGGGGAGGCGCAGGAGTGGGCGCGCCTGTGTGGAGTGCGCATGCGCAGAACCTCGACCCACCGTGTGTGGCGAGCCGTGACGGCTGCTCCCCAAAGATGGCGGCTGGCAGTAAGCCAGAGACTGCTGCTTAATACAAACCAGCTGACCGCAGGCCTTAA
>PVIC010019186.1:0-30824 GCA_004025085.1 Thryonomys swinderianus | reverse complement strand
CGGATGGATGGATGGATGGACAGATGGATGGATGGATGGATGGATGGATGGATGGATGGACGGATGGATGGATGGATGGATGGATGGACGGACGGATGGATGGATGGATGGATGGATGGATGGATGGATGGACGGATGGATGGATGGATGGATGGATGGATGGATGGATGGATGGACGGATGGATGGATGGATGGATGGATGGATGGATGGATGGATGGATGGATGGATGAACGGACGGATGGATGGATGGATGGATGGATGGATGGATGGACAGACGGACAGATGGATGGATACATAAAGCAAACGTGGGAAATATGCACAATGAAATATTTTTCAGCCATGAAAATGAATGAAGCCCCGTCACTCCAGCAGTAGGGGTGGAAGAGAAGGATACTCCATGAAGGGAAACCGTAAGTCAAGCACGGAACGGAAAGCACCAAAGATTCTCACTCTTCCACGAAATCTAAGAAGGCGGCTTCTAGAAGCGCCATGCAGAACAGCAGCCATTTGAGGCTACACACAGGGGAGTGGCCAGAGGGATGGTGGGAGTTCGGCTCACGAGTGTCAAGGTATTGTTAGGTGGGGGGATACGCTCTCGTTCCTACGGTCTGGAGGTGCTGAGAGTGCACCACAGTTTATTACACATCTTACAGAGAACCAGAGAGAGGATAAAGCTCCCTAACACAAATAAACGACAAATGTTGAAGCACAGGGATTTCGTCATTACATAATATATTCATGCATCAAGCTATTAACTTGCACTCCATAAATACACAGGGTTAGTGTTGACTTTAGGGGAAAAAGTGAGGAAAGGTAAACTGTACTGAAAGAGAAAAAAGCATAAGGCAAGAATGACTCAGTCATACAATACATTTCACAAGTAAGTTAAAAAGACAAGGAGCTACACTGCTCTCCTGATGTTACTGTAACAAACGACCACAAACTCGGAGGTTTAAGACAACATGAACTTGCTCTCCCACGGCTGTGGCTGTCGGCTGTCCCACTAGTGGCAGGGCTGGGTCTCACGCAGCTTCAGGACAGCATCCATCTCCTGGCCTCTCACAGCCCTGGAAGCTGCCTGAGCCCCCTGGCTCGTGACCTCTTCCTCCCTCTCCAAAGCCTGCAGTGCGGCATCGCCAGGTCTCTCTCTGCCCCTGACCCTGGTCACTCCTCCTTCCCAGCCTCTGCCTCCCCCACGACATCTTCCTCCTCCTCCCCCTCTTCTTCCGAGTCTGTGAGGGTCCTGAGCTCACTCAGCACCGCCTCCTTGTTCCCAGATCTTTCGCTGACACACACTCACACAGCCCCTCTGCTGTGGCTTCTGACTATTAGAATGTGAACATCTTTTGGTTGGTATTCGGCCTATAAGAGCCACACAACTTCGCCACCTTCAAGTATTTTCCAGGCTGGACAAAGTAGAGAAGCCACAAGTGGCAAAGGAAAGAGCGGAAATTAAGAAGGCTCAGAGAGATGGTGTAACCAGCCAGCGCCAGACCCCATCCAGCCCTCGCCTCAGCCACACTTGTCTACTGTAGCTAAGCATGGAAGGGAAGCTAGGTCTCCAGCTGAGCGTTTCCAAGATGTCACAAGCCCCATGACGCTCACTGACCCACTGACTGCAGCAAGACTGGGCTCACACAGGGCAACCTTCCCACACAGGCAATCTCCAGGCCCGAGAGCAACAGGAACGTTCTCGCCACAAAAAAAGAGGAAGTAGGGAAGGCAGGAAGACGAAGAAAAGAGAAAATGACCACAAATAAACCTAAGACAGAAAGAATTGCTACCCTGTGCGTTATGGTTTATATCTGAATGTCCCCCCAAAGCCTCGTGTGCTCCTAGACGGGGTGTTATGGAGGTGCTTGGATCATGAGGTGTGGAACTCAACAATGGATTAGTCCACTGTTACCTGTGAGGTGGGGAGGTGAAGCCTGGGAGGAGCAGCTGGTCACTGGGCGTGTCCTAGAAAGGTCCTTGTCCCTCTTCTGCCGTCAATCCTTCCTCTGGAGCCTGCCTGCCCTGCCCTGAGCTGTGCTCTGAGCATCCCTTCTGCACTCTGCCCTTCCTCTGTGGTCCTGCCTCGGACTAAAGTTTCTGCAGATTGTGAGCCAAAATAAACTTCCTCTTTTAAGTCCTGGGTGTTGATAATATGTTTCGGTGGCAAGAAAGTGGCTGAGACATTGTGCCTGCTTTTGGTTTCAGACCGAATTAGCCAGCACAGTCTTCGCTGAACAGTAGAGAAATGCTGCTTCCTGACAACTCGCTGGGTGTTTAAAGGAGAGTCTGTAGGTCCTCAACAGTATTAGGTGTTTTCCTTTCCTCCTTCTCTGGCCACCCCAGGCCTTAAAACTGAGTCCTCCTGACATTCTCTGGGGATGTCACAAGGTCAAGGACAAGAAAGTAGGAAACTATGTGGCAGGGGCATGGAAGACAGACATAGGTTAGTGGCAGGTCTTAAAAATGTACCATACAGTGACTCCTGGATGCTTTGTTTTATTTTACCTTTCTTTGAGTCAGGGTCTCGCTTTGTAGTTCAGACTGACCCTGAGCTCACTCTGTAGCACAGGCAAGCCTCAAACTCAGCAATCCTCCTATCTCTGCCTCCCGAGTGCTGGGATGACAGGCGTGAGCCACCACGTCCAGCACTGTGGTATGTGGTATTGATTGCTGGTGGGCATGAGTCTCCACGCCCAGCATTGTATGTGGTCACCGGGGACCGAACTCAGGACCTTGCACTTGTGAGGCAGGTGCCGGAACCACTGCGCTAAATCTCTGGCCCCTGTTTTATTTTACCTTTTAATGAAAAGGAAATTATGGGCGAAGCCAACTGAGAATGCACCTTGCACCCAGAAGCTTAGGGAAGATGTTCTCAGTAAGCCCAAGGTGCGACTTTCCCATCCCAGTTGCATGGAAATAAAAATCTCAAATCAAAGCATCTGTCCTTTTCCTTGTATATGTCAAAACGTAATTGGCAACGGTTGGGGTTTGTTGCTTTTATTGCTTTTAATAGCTGTATAGCCACTGATTGCCCGAGCTGATGGTTAATTTAATTTCTGTCAATACAATATTGGGGCTGTCTGCATATTCAGACCATGATTAACTGCTGTTGAGTCCATAATACTGGTGTTATTATTACTGCATTTAACTACCTCTTGGGAGAAGACAAATTAAATTATGTTGAAAATGCTGTTGATTATCATTACGAACTTATTTGTAGAGCACAATTACTGATGTGTTGTAAAATAAATCAAATTTTTTATCATCTTGGTATAAATTAACTTTACTGGAGGAGAGTGGAGAGAAGAGACTGAGAGAATGCCGGCCACCTTGTCTAAATCGACGCAGCACTGAATTAAAATAATAATCACACATGAACGCAGTGTTATATTTTAATAACGAGCCACTTCATGACCAAGAGCGCCTCGTAGATTATGGAATTTCAACAATAAAGCAGCAAGCTTCATGTGCGTTCCTGCTCTGTAGACTCAGACGCAGAGTGAGGCCTGGGGATGAATTATTCCCGGGCTGTGACTCCAATTCAATGTGAAATCACCACTCAGGTAATTTAGGGAAATCAGCACTAAGAAAACGATTCCATTAATCGCTTACACGCGACCACCGTTTAGCTTCTGCCATTCTCTGACGGTCGACTAGGTTCTCTTCCGCCAGAGCGCAAGTTAAGGCAAGTCCATCGCCTGGGATCGATAACCCACAGCCTGTCACCTCCGCAACTGCACGGGGAGCCACAGACCCCAGGCCGTGGGGCCGGGGCCTCACAAAGCGGCGGTCACATAGTCCCTTAATGAACTGTGGCCCGAAGCTCAGGCTGCCTTTTCAGCACTGAGGAAAGCCGTGACACTGCTTCCTGCACCTCTCCCTCCCTAACTCAGTGGGTCAAATGGCCGAGGAATTTGAATAAGGAATATCGACCACAGGGCGCTGTCAGTACACGTGGCCACGTGGCAGGGCAGAATAACGGAGCAGAGACTCAGCGGACTCCTCTCCGAGTTTTTGTCCTGCCACACGGGTTGACCTGGGGCAAGCTCGTCAAGCACGCTGGGCCTGCTCTGAGTCTCCGGCTCATCCGAGTGCGCTGGTCTGGGGGCCTCAGCCGGGTTCTCAGAGACACAGAAGCCGGGGCCAGCGGGGCTGGTCTGCAGCAATGGGGCAGTGGTGGTGAGCCTTCAGAGCTCTCGGGGATAGTAAACAGCCAGGTGCGGCACACGTGCCATGTGTTCGCCATCACTGGACATAGGGAGCAACTCCTCCCAAACTCATTCCAGTTGCCGGCAGAATTCGGCTCTTTGAGGTTGCAGGATTGAGGCCCCTCTTCTGTTGTCCACTTTTGGGAGGTCCCCTGGCCCCTTCCCGCTTAACCTCTGACTTCCTCACCTCCCATCCAGGACAGAAAACGCTCCCCTTCAAAGGCTCCTGCGATTAGATGAAGCCCACCCACTCATCTCCCGAAGTCACCGGATGAGTCAGTTAATCACATCTGCAAAAGGCCTCCCTCCTGGTGGCGACGTGACCACAGGGCTAGCCCGTCAGCAAGTTCCCATCTCCTGGAACACGGCTGGCTTCTTATGTCCCGGCTTGCTCTGCCCCCGCCACCGCTGAGACCCGTGTTCGGGTTTCCTGAGTCCCTGCTCACTCCCCCTGCTCACTTTATACCAGAGCTCTTTGTGAGGTCTTTCTCCTGCACACAGACTGATTCCCTGGGCCTGCATCCGGGAATCTCATGGGGGTTTCCGGTCCCTTTCCCCAGTGGTTTGCCCTCTCCTCACCTTGCCTCCTACTCACCGAGCGGCACGCACACGGGGCCTCTCCACTAAGGCCACAGCGTTCCACGGAAACTGGAAAGTGTGTACGAAGGCCTTCACCTCACATGACTGGGCCAACAGCCCAGACTCACCTCACCTTAGGTGACACTTCAGGCCACCAAAGTCTTCATCACCATGACCAGGTCTTGTCTTCAATGGACTGTTCGCCATGTAAGTAATGTGTCCATCTACCCTCTTAAGATTCCCATTCTCTATCTCCCAGTATTGAAATACTGTGACACCACTGGACTTAATACCAGTAAGATCAAACCTAACCAAAGACCACAAAACATCTGTAACAGCACACACTAAATAGAAAGGTTAAGTCTGGAGAATGCTGGCACATCGTTCAGTCATAAGGGCAATTCGACTGTTGACTCCGCTGAGATTTTCTCAGTGTTTCTCGTGGATACTACGCCCCGCCTTCTCTCGTCCCCAACACAGGTTATGCTTTAGCTGAACTATTTGCTGTAACTGACACTCAGTGTTCGACACATCTGTACACGCCGTTCCTGTCCCCCAACACCCACCCCGGCATCCTTCCCCAGCTCCGTTCCTGTGCGCCTCTCCTGGGCTCTCTCTATCCAGCGAGGGCGCCTCCTTTGGGATCGTCCAGCAGCTCCTCCAGCCCGTGTTGTTCCTTTCACTTGTGAGACTCCAAGCTTCCTGAAGCCGGGTTCCATGTCTCCTCATCCTCCCCGGAACCTGTTTTACAGAAGCAGCCGGTTTAACATGTGAAGCACAGAAACAGGAAGCAGTCTCTCCGTTGTGACCCAGGGATGGAGAAGGGCGACAGGGAGTCTAAGAGGGCGACGCGGCGCTGCCATCGCTGTGTGAGGAGCTCCCGCTAGTCCCCCAGGAGACGGGACTGGAGCTCAGAGTGGGTGCTGGACTAGGAAATGCCCCACGCGGGTGCTCCGGAAGGAAGGTGCAGCCGGAGCTGGGCGGGCGCCGATAAGAAGCGAGAGGAGGGTGGGGCCGGAGGAGGATGGAGAGGCGACGGGGTCTTGCAAGGACTGGAGAGCAGTTCCGGGCGGCCGGCGAGACGCGTTCGGGTGGCGAAGTAACTTCGGCTGGCCTAGAGGATAGAAACGAGCAGGAAGGAGGCAGGGAGCCCAGACGGGGCCGAGGCAGCGGCCCAGGGAGAGAGAGCTGCTTGGACTGGGGAGTTCGAGGTGCAGATGGAGAGACAGGTAGACCAGACAAAACTAAGAGAGCGCGGTGCCGATCTAATCTACAATGAGAAAAAAAGTGGAATCAGCCAAGGGTAGGGGTGTGCGCATTGATCATGGAGGGACACAGAGAACTTTCTAGGGAAATGGAAACATTTGGTATTTTGATCTTGGCGGTATTTACACGTGGTGTACAAAAGTACAAGTTCTTCACCTTATACACTTAAAATTTCTGTGTATTTCTGCATTTATTTAATTTTTTAAAACCACGGCACGTGCAGCCAGTTGACATTGAGTGGCCGGGTGTTGGGTGCAGTGTTACTGGGAGCTGAACTCGGGCGCCTTTGCACTGAGTTATATTCCCAGCCCTTTTTAAATATTTTTAGTTTGAAACTAGGCCTCACTGGGCTCGGCCTAAGCTTGCAATCCTCCTGCCCCTGCCTCCCAGACTGCTGGCATGACAGGCATGTGGCTCCTTGCCCAGCTAATGGCCTGTGGACTTTGAGGGGTGGAGAGATAGAGCTATACAACCAGATTTCGGACTCTGGTTTGTGTAACTTACCAGAGTGGATGGAAAATATTGGAAAAGAAGCAGTTTTGGAGGAAGAGGTCTCCTGCCAAGTCCTCCCTACAGCAGACCAACAACCAAACGCAAGCAACTCTCTTCCAGCTGCTCCTGTTAGCACAGACAGAAGCAGCCCACATGTCCTCAGACTCTTTTATCATTCTTATTCTGTTTGTCTATTAATTCATTTTTTATTTGTCCGCATTTCCGGTACATAATGTTTCCATCCCTTGCATGGACTCGGTGCATGTACATAACACACCTTAATTCCTTTTTCATCCCCATCCGCTCCCTTCCCTCTCTCTCTCTCTTCCCTCTATCTTTCAGTTCCTTTCCCACATCTGTGTTTTAGTTTGTTCTTTATTTATAGTTTGGATTTTTCATATAAGAGAAACCATGTGATATTGAAAAGCGTGTGTCTGATTTATTTCACTTCACATAGTCTCAAAGTGCATCCGTTTTCCTACAACTGACTCAAGCTTATCCTCCTTTATGGCAGAATACTATTCCACTCTGTGTAAACGCCACGTTTTATTTTATCCATCCAACTGTTGCTGGGCATGTAGGCTGCTTCCAAAGTCTAGCTACTATGAGTTGGGCTGCTGTAGACATGGATATGTGTGCAGCACTGTAATATGGTCTCTTTTACTCTTTCTGGAAGATGCCTGAAAGGGGAAAACCTGGGTCCAGTAGCATTTCTAGCTTTAGTTTTTGAGGAATCTCCACGCGGATTCCATTGTGGTTGTGCTGCTTTACGTTCCCACCAACAGTATATACCCTTTTCCTTCCACTCTCCCCTCTGGTCTTTTCTCACCAATCAGTCCTACCATGCACACTTGCTTGCAGTGAAACTTGACAAGGGGGAGATTGTGAGCTCTACTCTCAAGACGGGCTGGGCATGAATCATGGACTCATTCTTTCACACTTACACACTGGTGTCTAATACAGATGCCACTTTCTGGAATAGGTAAGTCTTCACCGAGATGACACCCGCCCCCCGGTTCTCTGCCACCCCAGATTCCTGCTCATCCCTGAAGCTTCCAGCTCAGCTCCACTTCGTGAACACCCACAAGCCCCTCCTCTGTCTAGAGTCAATGAATAATCATCAGTTATAAAAGGAGAGCTTGGACACTTTGAGCAGCAAAGAAATTCACTGGAAGCAGTGAGAGAGGTTCACAGGATTACCGAGAAGCCAGGAAACCAGACAGGGACCTCAGAGGAAGGCACACCCTATTTTCACCGGGAGTCTGTTCGTGTTTCCTAAAGAAAGAGGACCCAACATGCTCACTACGTGTGAGTATCCAGTTAGGTCACACAGGCTGGGGGCAGGACCAGGGTTGTACCATTTTCTCTCTGGGGAGAAAATAGCTGTACCAGAGTCCTCAGCTAAGACTTCTGGCCTCCAGAACTACCACAGAATGCACTGCTGTTGCTTTAAGCCGGCCCACTTGATCATTTGTTCGGGAAACTTATAAAAAGTGAAAACAAGTGTAGAATCCTCTTGGAGAGGGAATCACATAATTCTCCCAAGGCCTTCCCCTGGGTTAGAACTGAGGGCTCTTCATCAAAGAGCTTATTTCCTAAACTAACCATATCACCTCGGCATCAGAATTTTGACCCTTATACGATACCAGTTCATTCAACCCAAGCCACTGTCTGGGGTGTTTGCTCCACACACTGTCCTGCCCCCCTGACCAGGGGACTGTAGTGGTCACCGGTTCCCTTACAAACAACTGTCCGGCTTCACCTTGATCACTGAGCAGCCCCATGAAACCATGACCCTCGCTTGACCCCGAGGACCATGAGGTCACGGAAGTCAAGGTTTCCAAACTTGCAATTTGTAGACACACCATCCCTAGAGCAGAGATACAACCACCACAGTACGTTGTCCCACTGTCAGACACAGTCTATGCAACGTGAACCTGAACATTTTTGCCTCACAGCGCAGAAAGACAGCCTAGCACAGAGCCACAGACAGCCTCGCTCTGGGCCCTGAAGCACTGACACTCGAACAATTGCGTTATTATTTCCTGGGACGTGCTTCAAGTGGCCTTTCAAGGGCTGGATCCAGATGAACTTAGTTCCCTGTCACAAATTGGAGCTGACATGTCATTCATGTGAGAACCCTATGTGGTAAAGAAATATCTCATTTGGCTAAAACAAGTGTGATCTGCAGTATTGCTTTTCTCTTCAAAGGAGACACCTCTGTCTTCACTCCCGCTCTAAAAAGTGTCGGCGGCTCTGGAGGCTGGAGGCGGGGGGAGTGCTACGTTACATAAGCCACTGGCTGTTCCTGAAACACAAGGTACTTGGTTCACAGGGCTGAGATGCTAGAAATCACAGAAATCACACCCGGAATACTTTGCATTTCTTCTGGAAAACATGGATCGTCACATCACTCCCCACGACCGTGTGAGAACTGGGAATCTGCGTTCCAGCCCATTGGCACAGAAATGCCCCAGGTTTCCATCTTGATTCCAGTGAAACCTCTCACCTGCCCTGTTGCCCGCCTTGTTTCCGCAGCCCCTCTGCCCCTCCCTGGCCACAATGCACCCTGAGTCTCAGCCCAGATGAGACTTCGGCACCCTCTCCCTGATGCGCAGAGACAGGCCTGGCACGGCCTCGCTCCCCTCACCCCGTGCTGCACCCTCTAGAGTGAGTGGCTGGGTGCACTCGTAGGGGGGGTTACCTTTTAGATCTAAGATGTCCCCCCGAAAGCTTAGGTTCATCAGAAATGTCGATAGTTTCACAGTTGCTCACGCGCTTGTACGTGCAATTGCAACACGACCCAGCCATTGTACTTTCGGACACAGAAATGACTGATCTGTACGTACATGTGTATTGCAACTTTATCGTTGATTGTCCATTATGATTCATATGTCCTTCAGTGGGTGAATGTCTAAATAAGTTGTAGTACACGGATATCATGGGGTGATTAAGTGATCACACAGAATGAACTTTCCATATGTCTTAGACACTGTCTCACTGCTGAGCCATGACACCCTACACCCACAGTTTAAAGGAGGATTTTATTTTGGCTCACAGTGTGTAGAAGTTTCAGTTCACGCTCAGCTGACTCCAAGGCAGGAGAGTGGCAGGACAGAGGCGTCATAGAGGGAAAAAGCTCACAGCACGGCAAGGAGATGCAGAGAGGGATCAAGGAGGGCGGAGGGAGATTGACCCTTCCGGGCAACGCCTGCCCGGGACCCACCTCCTCCCAGGGCCTCACCTCCAGCTTTACATTTGGCTGTGGACTCACCCATGGATTACCGCTGAGGATTGCACCTATGAATATAGGAAATACAGGCATAAGTCGTAACACCATCCCACTGTCTTAGTTACTTTTCTCATTGCTGAGACAAAATACTGACATCAAAAGTTAAATAAGGACAGGTTTATTTTGAAGAACTTTCAGTCTACGATTGGCTGGCTCCAGGGCAGCACGGCATGGCAGAGGGGTATCAGTGAGGATAAACAGTCCATGGTAAAGCAGGGCAGGCGGAAGGTAGCAAGCAGCAAGCCTGCCTCTACCTTTTATTGCTTCCAGGCTACCAGCTTTTTGGGTGATGCCACCCACACCCAGGGTGGGCCTTCCCATTATCCAAACCGAGAGCTACGCTTAACCAATCGGTGGAATAATTTAGCAACCATACACCCTTCATCTCAGAATCACCGCCCTGACCCAGGCACCACACACCCTAGATCCAGCAACCTCGGAAGAGCCCCACCTATGTCAGCATGAGGCTTTGGAGGAGGACACATAGATACAATCAGTAACCCATGCAGTAATCTGTATGCACCTCCAGGGAATGAGGCTGAGCAGAATAAGCCAGTTCCAACAAACTATATGCTGCATGGGTCTGTGGATATGACAGACTCGAAATAAGGGAACTATAGAAATGGAGAAGAAGCCCAGAGTTACCTGGTATTAGAGACACTGGAGGGAGAAGAGCACGTCAGAGGTAGATAGGAGACAGAACACAACCCAGGGTCTTTGAGGTTGTGGGATGGTCCTAGACCCACCCGCAGTGCTTGACATGCACACCCATGCTTGTTACAGAATTGCATAGAACCAGATACCCACCCACCTACATACACACACAAACATGAATCAAGGAAACTCAACAAAATATGTACTGCATCAAAACCAGAATTCCAGCTGTGACACTGAACGATAGTTTTATAAGATTTTACCACCATACGAAACCGATTAAAGTGTATGTGGGATTTCTCTTTTGTATGTAAATCAGCAATTATTTCAGCATAACTCTTTTAGCTTTTAAAAAGAAGAAAACCACTTCATATCTGGAATTCAGGGGTGACTACAGTTTTCCTGAGAAAATTTTGACTGCTACAAGGAGTGTCCAATCCCCAAATGCCCAAAACTGTGTCTTTAAAAGATATGGTTAAGCCGGGCGTGGTGGCACAGGTTTGAAATCCCGACACTTGGAAGGCTGAGGCAGGAGGATCACAAGTTCCAGTCTGGGCTGCATAGTGAGTCTTAGAGAGGGAGAGGGACAGAAAGGATGAAAACAGAAATGAACCCCATGCCATGATCAGGGCATGGAATTCTTTATTCTTTTGTACCCTTCGGAGGAGTTCTAGAATCATGCACTCACTGAAAATGAATAACAGATAGCGATTGGCCTCTTCTCTGGGGCCGATGTGCTATTTATTGCTCCTAAATATCAAACACATACACACGCACAGAGAGTGAGAATGAGGAACTAAAAGCAGGGCAAGCAACACAAAGTATTAGTCAGTATCTGCTCCATGCACGACCCTAACACTTTGCTGCTCTTTTCTCCTTGCAAAACCTAGTAAGATACACAATAGATGTGAGCAAAGTATAGACTAAAAACTGACTTTGAACTGCGTGTAGCAGCTTAAATTGGATTTCTTTATGATTTAGGACATGTTAGGTAATTCATAATTCATCACAAGTGCATCTTCAGATGCTGGAGGAAAAAGCAGCACAGCCCGGTGTTCTTGACAACATGCGGGAAGTGTTTCCTGTGGACCAGCTGTAAGAGGAACACCAAGAAAGCAAGGAGTGCATGTTGGTCGGGTGTGCCCGTGTGCATTCACACAGCTGTGCACAGGCGGACGGCCAGTACAGTCACAGACCCCGAGAACCTTATCAAAATCAGTGTAGGCTGAAATAAGTCAGGATCAAGTACGGATACAATCTCACATCGACCTCAGCAAATGTGCAAAGCCAGAGCCGCATTCTCAGGGCAAGGAATTGAGGGTCATAGGTGCACGATGGCTCCGAGCCCGGAACGGGTGAGCTCTACTCCCCGTGCGGGAAACCGGAACAGCAGAGAGGGAGGGGGCCCCCTCAGAGGTGCCGGGTCAGCGACCAGCCCCTGAGCGAGCCCAAAGCGCGCTGCGCAGTCTGAATGGCTAAGATGCTGCAGGTGTCTGTGTGGTGATGAGCTACGTGTCCTTCTCCCCGCTCGAGCCTGTGACTCCTGCCACGCTCCAGTCATGTCTGCCGACCGGCCCACATCCCTACAGCTGAACACGGCCCTCCCTCAGGACCACGGCCTTGCGGATGTGTAGAATGACGAGTCTCGACTGAATCTGCTGAGCTGTGTTTTCGTGTAAACGTTCTCCCCACAATAACAATACAGTTCGGGCTGGTTACTCTGTCTCTCTAGATCCACTCTGCTGACCACACTGATGATGCTGCCAAGACTTCAGCACACCTTGGGTCTGACTGTTTTCTGATAAAGTGTTGCAACACCAGAAGACAAGATGGCGGAAGGACAGAGGGAGGAGAAATAGGGTCATGCGCCTTTCCATGACCTTCTTGGCACAGAGGCACCCTGCTTCCCGCCTCAAGGCCACAGGCCTAGTGGCCCCACGGCCTCCACAACGGGCTCAGCTCCAAGGGTCCTAGCAGGCCCCAGCAGTGCTAATCAGTCAGGACATCACCGTCCCCTGCTAAGATACTTTCCTCGATAGTTATGAGTGGTGTTGGGCAAATATACGGGTCCTTTCTTCTTGGCGCTGATAGGAGCACACGTCCTGGCTCTTTCATCACCTGGTGGGACCATGGGACTATCTTTGGCACAGTTGTTGAAGATGCAGGAAATACTGGAGCTTTTTTCCTCCCCATTAGAACAACAACCAGCAACATAACAGAGAGAGACAGAGAGGCCGTTCCATCCCTTGGACTGGACTCCAGAGAGAAGGCAAAGAAATGAGCATGAAAGAAAACAGAGGAATAGTTTACAACTGAGCAGCATGAGCCAAAAGTAAACTGAGATCAGGGGGCTGTTTCTGTAGAGTTCTCCAGCCCGTCAGCTCTGAAACAGCGCCTCAGCCCTGAACCCCGGGAATGGTCGCTCCACTGGACACTGTTCATCTTGGACCACAACGTCTATTTCCCGCTGACACTCTAAGCAATAGAAGCCCATTTGAGGAAATTTGGAAGGTGCAGAAAGTTATATATACGCAAATAAAATAATAAAAACTCCACTAGTCGAGATACTAACTACAGATGTTGGTATGTTTCCTTGTCAACAATCTGTGTGTGTGTGTGTGTGTGTGTACAGGGAGATATGTGTATATCTCCAGGAATGCATACATACATAGCTGAGATCCACTGATAATCAATGCCCTTACAACTTCTTCTAAAAAGGTGAAAATTCAGCAAAGTAGTGACAATGAATTCAGCCAACACAGCTTTGACCTTGTTTAATTGAATTGACTGGTGCCCCAGAGACAAATCACCACGCAGGGCCAAAGCACACAGTGATCTGATGGCCGCTTCACTGAAGCTTGCTTTTTGCCAGGCTCTGACAGTGGGGAAAAGAATGGAGGAAGCTTTGCCAAAAGAAAATAAAACATCCGACCCCAGGGGAGCCAGCACAATGGCTGCACTGGTAGAAAACAAGCCATACAATGTCAACAAACAGAAAATGAATGGGCCTGTCATGAAGCTGGAATTTGGGGAAGCTCTGGTTTCCAGGCATTTTATGGTGGCAGCAAAGAAACAAGGATAATTCATGTGCACTGTCAGATGAGCTCCTCTCGACACAGCCAGTTTGAAATGGCACAATGCAAGCATGCTGGATAGGCCAGCGCTTCCAGAAAGCTTGTGTAGCCAGCCTAGCTGCGCCCCAGAAAAGGGACTCACTATGGCCCAAATGTTACTGTACCCCAACTCCACATGCTGGAATCCTAACTCCTGCGGTGTGTGGTTGGCTATAAAGTGAAGATGTCATCTAGGAATCTGTGCCCTCATAAAAGAAGCCTGGTGGAGTTCCGCTGCCCCATGCATCCAGTGAAGACACGAGGACAAGGCATTGTTCACAAAGCAGCGATCCACCTCTTAAAGACCCCACCACCTAGGCCAGGGATTTAGCTCAGTGGTTCCAGAATCTACCTGGCAAGCACAAGATCCTGAGTTCGACCCCACTACCACATACCACAGTGCTGGGTGTGGTGACTCATGCCTATATTCCCAGCACTCAGGAGGCAGAGGCAGGAGGATTGCTACGAGTTCAAGGCTGCCCTGGGCTGCATAGTGAGGTCAGAGCCAGCCTGAACTACAAAGCAAGACCCTGTCCCCCCACCAAAAAAAAATATCCCACCACCTCACAATGACACCACAACCTAGCAACCGCTGGACATTCGGAGATACCGTATTATGAGTGGCCTAATTTCACTTGCACAAAATTGTTCTGATCAATGGGCCACAGCCACAGCACAATCAGAAATAAATCCACAGAGCTCTGGAAACCTTGCGACCCAATAGATGTGCTGTAGAAACACTAAGAAAGGTGACGACTCCCGTACCTGGAGGGTAAAAATTGATGGTTCATGTAGGGAAAGGGGAGCTGGATTACTGACTCGGTCCATCCTGGGTCCTGTCACAAAATATCCTAAACTGCAAGGCTTATAAACAACAAACATTCACTTTCTGCTGTTCTGGAAGCTGGGAGCTTCGAGGTCAAGGTACCAAGAGATCTGCTGTCTGCAAGGGCCCGCTTCTGGGCCACGGATGGCTCTGTGCTGTGTTCTCACGTTGTTGAAGAGACTGAGGAAGCAATCTCATTCCTGAGGGCTCCGGTTCAAGACCGATCGCCTCCCCCAGGGTGCCTCCAAATAGTTTTGTTCTTGGGGTTTAAGATTTCAACGTTCAAATCTGGAGGAGACAGAAATTGTCCAGCTATGGAGCTTCTTTACTGCAGGAGGCCTGAGAAGTAATTTATACATGGATTTAAAACTGCAGGACGCAGACAGAAAATTGTAAAACTTTCCAGGGAAATTACAGAAAGGTTGTTGTCTTATAGTAAGATATTTTACATTGTTAAAACCATAAATTTAAGAAGGTATCAAATATAGATTAGGACTGAGAACTTTCATTCAAGAAAAAGTTACAAGGCACAAAACACAAAATGCAAGTAAGAAGGTTTTTGCAAACATATAACCAGAATAGAAGGTCAATACTCATGCCTGAAACAATACAATACTCAAGTGCACTGGACGGGTCAAGGCAGAAGAGGGTCAGCAGCTAGGAGGCTATTGCTACAGACCCAAAGCAGGGAGAAGGCGGGAGAGAGCAGATCGGTAGGGGGCGTTTAGGGGTAAAGCCGGCAGTGTTGCTGACCGAGTGCCCACAGGTGACAAGGGAAGGCTTGTCACCCTCCTAGGCATCCGGTTTTCCTACGAGGATGGGAGCCCCGGTGTGACTGCGTACACCAGGCGGTGTGAGGACGGGGTAAGTCGAGGCAGTTTTGGAAGGTACTGGGGGTGCCTTTGGGGCAGAGCGTCAGAAGGAGACGCGGGCACCCCGGCCCTCCGTGAATGAAGGCGCGTTCCTTATTTCCCTCAGACGTGATGGCAAACGCAGGGGCGCGGAGACAGGAGCGGGACCTTCTGTTAGAAGAAGGTGGAGGGCGGCGGTCCGGAAGCAGAGGGGGCCTCTGTCCGCGGGAGCCCAGATCCGAGTCCCGCAGGCAGCGGTTGCACAGGAAGGAAGTGGGGGCGCAGGAGGAAGCGCTGGTGCGAAGTGGCGGGGAGGGGCCTGCCGCGGGGGCGAGGGTGGCCCGGGGCGGTTCCGCAGCGGGGAGGCCCCGGCGGCCGTGAGGAGGAGCCGGACACGGACAGGAGTCGGCCGACGGCGCCCGCGGGCACAGTCCAGCGGGAGGGCCCGGGTGGGAGGCCCGCGGCGGGACAGCCTGGCCACGCGGCTGGAGCGCGGTGCCCGTGGCGCGACAGCGTCTGGCCCTGTCCTCCGCCC
Source organism: Thryonomys swinderianus (assembly GCA_004025085.1). Taxonomy (NCBI): domain Eukaryota; kingdom Metazoa; phylum Chordata; class Mammalia; order Rodentia; family Thryonomyidae; genus Thryonomys; species Thryonomys swinderianus. Next base: position 15,013 of record PVIC010019186.1, on the reverse strand, counting down.
GCCTGGCCCCGACTCAGCCCACCGGGGAGTCTCAGCATGTGCGCCCCACGGCATGGACACACGGCAGGAAGCGGCCCAGGGGTGGCATTCGGGGACCCCAGCGCGGCGGGGGAGGGGCTGGCGTTGTTCCCGCCCACGCAGGACTTGCCCTCCTCCTCGCTACTCACTCCTTGAACTTCTTCTCACCTTCGCCTCTCCCAGCCGGAGAACGGAAGCCCAGGGTGGCCCGAGGCCCCGCACCGAGGGCGCAGAGATGGACATCCGCCCTCTGGGCTCTGCGCCGCCGCCGAGCAGCGCTCGGGAAGTTTCTAATAACAGACGGGCCTGCGGGAGCGCGCGGGCCTGCCCGGCTGCCGCGCCGTCTGGGAACAGGCGGGAGGCATCTGGAATTCTATTTTGGAGCCACCCTAGAATGCCCTCTGTCATCCTCTGCCACCTTCCCTGCGCCGGAGACGCTGACATTTATATTTTTAAACCCTTTTTTGTCAAAATTAATGCTATCATTCTCAGGCGCGGGCGCTTCCCCTGTGGAACACCTGCAGAAGCAGGAATAAATTGTAAACAAAAATTCCCGGTGTTACATAAGACATTAAAACTGGAACCAAAACTCGAATTTAAACCAGTTCGGCTCTGTCCCTAGTAGAGAATGCGGAAAAATGGAGAAGCTCTCTCTGTTCAACTTCTTCCAAGAACAAAGGAAACTGTCCCCAGATAAAGCAATAACCCAATACCATATTAATAATAACCTTGCATCTGTGTAGCCTTCTTCACTTTACAAAGCATTTTCACATCTGCCATCTCATGGGGAGGTGACTTCAGGCACAATTGCAGTTATTAAACAAAACCAAGAGTTTATTATAAGGTTATATTTGAACAACCACCAATCTACCTTCTGCCGTAGCCAGAGTTAAACCTTCTCAAAAGCAGTTTTATTAAGATGACTTTCGGGTCATGAAACGTTTGGATCCTCCTTGTTGGCCCCAGAGGGAAAGCAGAAGACTCGGAAACGTGGCCGTCACCTCTGACCTCCTCTCACCCTGCCTTTCTCCAGCGTTGCCAAGGTGTTCTGAGCCTTGAGTCGTCCTGAGAAGAGGGCCGGGCTCGGGTCCCATCTGCAGACGGAGCCTGGCTCCGAGCCTTCTCCGGCCTTGCCTGCCTCCCGCCTCCTGGCAGGGTTGGGAGGGGTTTCTTCGTGAAGAGGAGAGGTCTGATTAGCAGAAGCTGGCGAGCCCCGGGCAGCTTTGGGGGGGGGGGGCGGGTTTGCAGGTCCTTCCTGGCCCCAGAACGTCCCCTGCCCCGACCCGCAGTGCTGGGGGGTCAACAGCGCTACCTCACGGCAAACAGCGCCTTTCCAGGAGTTCCCGTGTCAGGCTCCAAAACAAGGACAGGTCCACTCCCTGGAACCCCAAGGCCGCAGGATGCAGCTCTTACGTGGAGAAAGCGAGCCACACAGGTGGTTCTCATCTCATGGGCTCCCAGGAGGCTGTGCCCCAGCCCCACCCCTCAGAACAGAAGGGGACAAAGCATCGTGAGGAGGTGACCGTGCAGGACGGCAGAGAGAGCCTTCCTTCCCCCCTCCGCTCGGGAGAAGCACCTCACTCACACACAGCCTGGAAGGCTCTCGTGAGGTCACACGGGAGGGGCCCGGACAGCAGGGGTCGCGGGGGCGTCAGGGAGCGCCGCCTTCACCATCTCCTGCCTGCTGCGGCCCGGAAGTCTCCACCCGATACGACACGAGGTGCCCTCCCCACGGGCAGGACCTCAGCAGAGACCCTTGAGGACCCAGTGGGGTCCTAGCACAGAGCAAAAGCAAGGTGCCAACCGCAACGGGAGCCAGGCCTTGACAGGAGCGCTGTCCTCAAGTCTCCAGAGACTTTGGTCCCCGCAGGGGCAGAACTGCCCAGCAGGCAGCCTCTCTGTATTACACGACTGACAGGGACAGAGTGAGGCACAGGAAGGACCTACCCTGGGCACCACCACTGGTCAGAGTTAAAGTTGAAACCCAACTCTAAAAAAAAAAAAATATGATTTATTTCAGAATGATTTCAATATGTGTAAAAAAAATCACAAAAATAGTCGAATTTTCTTGCTCAGTTTCCCCTACAGAGAAAACAATGCATTTTGCAGTGCGTTTATCAAATCGGAACTCACCACCCTCAGACTGCCGTCAACGACTCTTCACATGTCATTTGGATTTTGCTGAGTCTCCCACAAATGACCTTTCCTGCTGCAGAAACCTCGCATGGCCCACCCCGTGCCCACTCTTCGTGTCCTCTTTACCTCTTCTAGTCCGTGACAGCTCCTCCTTCGTTTTCTCTGGAGGTTGGTGATTTGGGGGAGTCCCGGCCGGTTGCTTTCAGAATGTGTCGCCATCTGAAAAGAGAGAAGACGAGCCCGGTTGGCTGGCTCTCACGTCACCGGTTCAAAGCTCTCCGTGTCGTGCATCACCCACTCCTGGGCGCTGAGGGAAGGTCAAAGCCTCCTGTGACCCCCGCCTCGCCCCTCACACCGGTGAGGTCACGGCGAGAGCAAACCACGGTGGGCCAGCAGCTCTTCCGTGATGGTCCACACCTGCGCCCTCCGACGTGGAGCCCCTGGCCCTGTGAGGCTGTGCGTACTTTGCAGTCGAAACAGGCGCCGTGGCCGCGGCTGTTCTAGGGGCTGTTGTGTAGGGTAGAGCGGGTCCAAAGTCGACATCGTCACCCGGGATGAAGAAGGAATACAGAGGAATGCGTGACCTTCTCTCGACTGCTAAAGGGGCGCCTGTGATTCGGGACAGAACTACAAACTATCAGGCAAAGGGTGCCGCTTCACAGGCCAGTATTTCCCCAGCAGGATTCCTCGGGACCTGGGCGTTCCACGGGTGAATAACACACCCAGAGTGGGGAAGCACCTTGAGTCAGAAGAGAAATTTACACAGCAACATGTATGGAGGGCTTCGCCTTCCAGCACCTGCACCAGCTCGGACTGCACCGATGGAACAGGGTGTGTTACTAAGGAAACAGGCAAACAAAAGCACTGTCTGGTGTGTGCATCTTAGGTACCTATTTATTGCACCATTATGGACTTGACAAGAGCGGTGAAACTACATGGTCCCTTGTCCCTCCCCTGCCCTGCCTGCTATAATCCTGGAATAAAAGACCAGGACTGGCTGTGGATGGATATCACGCATCTTCACGTCAGAGGGGTTAAAATAGCTTTTGTGCTTTAGGTCACGGAGACTAGCTAAGTAATCATTTAAGAAAAATAATTCAGCACAGCATATTTCCTCCTTGTGTATGGACTCCAAAAACCATCTTCTTATTTCTTCCTTTCAACCAGAACCTAGATTTTACTTCGGGGGGGGGGCAATGTGGGCAATTAGAGCTCAGGAATGAAGGCTGCTCAAAAATAGCTATGGAAGCCAGTACATTCCTCCTCAGCAGATGACTCACTTTCCCAGCATACCTTGCAACAAGAGATGGTTATGTAACCTGCTCCGGGCCAATGAAATCCTAGATTTCTTTTTGAGTTGGGAATTCTGGGAATGAAATTTTGCTCTCTCATCACAAAAGCAGGTGTAAAGAACTTCTCATCACTTACTTAATGACCTCATTTTATTTTATTTTTTAGACAGGGTCTCATTATGTAGTTCAAGCTGGGTTTGAGATTGCTATGTAGCCCAGGCTAGGCTCAAACTTGTAGAGATCTTTCCTTGATCTCTGGTGTGTTGGGATTATAGAGATGCACCTCTAGGCCCTACTATGATTCCTTAAATTTTTTGGCAGAAATTTGACAGCCCTGGAATGCACATGGATGGTGGAAGAGAGGGACAGATGGACAGCTAGTTCCTTGATTAAGTTGCTGAACTGTGGGATTGTCAACCCCCGGTTCTAAATGAGAGAAATACATATTCAAAACATCATTCGTCTTTAGAATGTGGAAAACCAGCTTTTTCCTGCATCACTTATTAAAGAGACTGTCTTTCTTCCAGTGAAAATTTTTGGCCCCTTTGTCAAAGATAAGGTGGCTGAGTGTGTCTGGAGTTGTTTCTGCAGCTTCTGTTCTCTTCCACTGGTCCTCAGATACGTGTTTGTGTGTTTGCTTTGCCAGTTTGTATCACAGTAGCATTCTAGCATAATTTCAAGTCAGGGATTGCGATACCCCCTTGCTTTTGTTACCCAAAATTGTTTTTGCTTTTCTAGATCCCTTATTGTTCCAAATGAATCGTAGGATTATTTTCTGTAGTTCTGTGAAGCACACTATTGGTATTTTGATTGGGATTGCATTAAATCTATAAAACAGTTTTGGGAGTTTAGCGACTGTTATGCTGTTGTTTTTTCCTACCTACAAGCAAGGGATCTTTCTATTTTCTGATATCTTCTTCAATCACCCTTTTCAGAGTCCTGTATCTTTCAGTGCATATATCTTTTACTTCCTTTGTTAGATTGATTCCTAAGTATTTCTTTCTTTCTTATTTTATGTTACTGTGAAAGGCATGGTTTCCTTAATTTTTTTCAGGGAGTTTGCTTTTTGTGTATAGGAGAGCTATTGATTTTTGAATGTGGACTTCGTGTCCAGCTACACAACTAAATTTGGTTATTAAAACTAGAAGTCTTTTGATGGAGCTTTGGGGTCTTCTATGTAGAGCATCATGTCATCTCCAAATAATGGTCGTTTAACTTCTTCCTATGCTATCTTTATTCCTTTTATTTCTTTCTCTTGTCTAATTGCTCCAGCTAATGCTTCAAAAACTATATTGAATAAGAGTGATGATAGTGGATATCCTTGTCTTGTTCCTGATTTTAAGTGAAAGCATTCAGTTTTTGTCCATTGAGTATGATATTGGCAGGTGGTTTGTTATAGATAGTTTTTATAAGATTGAGATAAAGACTGTATTCCACTTTTCTGTAGGTTTTTTGTCATGAATAGGTATTGGGCTTTATCAAATGCTTTTTCTGTATCTAGTGAGATAATCCGTGCGAATTTTGTCCTTTGATCTGTTGGTAGGGTGTATTACATTTATTTATTTGCATGTGTTGAAGTCTCCCTTCATCCCCGAGATGAATCCTACTTGGTCATGGTGTAAAACCTTTTTTGATGATTTGCTGCATTCTGTTTGCCTGCATCTTATTGAGGATTTTTGCATTGATGTTCACTAGGGAGATGGGCCAGTAGTTCCCTTTTTGGTTGGATCCTTCTCTGGTTTTGATATCGGGGTAATACTCTGTCTCTTACCATGCACTAAATGAAAATCAAAGGGAATAAAAGATCTTAGTATTACAAACAGAAACATTAAATCTGCTGGGAGAGAGAATAGGTGGAATTCTTGCAAACATAGGTGTAAGCAAAAACTTCATAAACAAAATCTCAATCCACAGGAATTATCACAAAGAATCAACAAACTGAGATCTTATCTTATTAAAAAGCTTTTGCAGAGCAAAAGAAATCACCAACAGAGTAAAAAGACAGCCAACAGAATGGGGAAAAATTTTGTCAGCTGTTCCTCAGGCAAAAGACTGATACGTAGAGTATATAAAGAACTGAAAAAAACCAAACCCATCCAATTTAAATTTTCCCAATACAAAAAAAGGGCATCTGAGAAAAATACATACTTCTCCAATAAAGAATTAGAAATGGCAAATAAATACATGAATAAATGTTCAACGTCACTGGTCATTTGCAAGATGCAAATTAAAACAGGGCTAGGATTTCACTCCAGAAAGAATAGCCATTATCAAGAAATCAACCATTAATAAATGCTAGAGCTGCTGTGAGGAAAAAGGAACCTTTCTCCACTGTGGGTGGGAGTGTACACTGGTGGAACCACTGTGGAAATCAGTGTGGAGATTCCTCAGAAAACTAGGATTAGAAGTTTTATTTGACCCAGATATCCCCCTTCTTGATATCTTCCCAAAAGAATTAAAGGCATCACTCAGGTGTGGTGGCTTATGCCTGTAATCCCAGCACTCAGGAGGCAGATGCAGAAGGATTGCTTCAAGTTCAAGGCCACACTGGGCTACATAGCGAGTTAATGGTCAGCCTTAAGTACAAAGCAAGACCCTGTCTCAAAAAACTGTTAAAAAAGAATTAAAAGCATCATACCATAGTGATATAAGTATACCCATGTTCACCGCAGTACAGTTTGTAGTAGTTAAATCTTAAAAACAACCCAAATGCCCACCAACCAATAAACAGATAAAGAAGAAATGTTTTTAATACAATAGAGTACTATTCAGCCATAAGGAAGGATAAATTTGAGACATTTATGGCTAAATAGATAAACCTACAGACCAAACTTTTAAGTGAAATAAATCAGACACACATGTGTCAATATCATGTTATTTCTCTAGTGTGAGAAACTGAAAATATAAATAAAGCCCAAATGTATAAGAAATATTGTGAAATAGAAAGAAAATGCTCAAATGGAAAGGAGTACAAGGGAGGATGGAGAGGGAAAGGAAGGAACGGAAAAGAAAGAAAAGATAAAATGGAAACAAAGCTCTTATAAATAAAAATGGAAGAGTTGTAGAAGAGAGCAGAGAGGAATGGGAAAAATATGAATCAAAATATATCATGCACAGGTACCAATTCCATGCAATGAATGTGATCATTAGGTATATCTAAACTCTACCAGTAAACTTAATTTATAAAAAAATAATCATTAGATAAGCTTAGCTTTACTAGGAACAGAACACATCTGTTTCAATTTGAGCTGAAGTGGGGAATGTTGAAAATGGTGCTGGGAGTTTAAAATCAATCATTCACACCGGCCCAGGTCAGCTGACCCTCTTTCGGTGGATTTGCAAAGAGGAAGACACGCACACGTGACTCTCACAAATGCACGGGCAGGAGCACACTGACTTATAACAATGACTTCCATGTTCCTTACGCCTCAGCTTCTGAGATGGTTCTATCGAACAACAGAGGAAAGACTAGGATCCTTGGGTTCCACAAAGGCCACTCTAGAAATGGCCTGTTCACCAAGAAGCAATGAGGCTGCACAGAGCAATTTTGATTCCTCCAGAAGACATGAACTTGAGAAGCCTTTTACCCACTCTAATAAGAAAAGTAAAGCCACTGTCATTACAGGCACAGGAGATCGTTTGCAAAATGATAAAGACAGAGTTTAGAGGTCTTCAGAACCTCTCTTCCTGTAGAATATTAATTTGGCCTACTTTGTTGGCAAGAGATGTTTGGAAGGGTGCCAAAAATGTATGGCAATTAATCAACAGGAAATAAAAAAAATACGAATTGCAGATTCTTGTCAAAAAGGGTCTGTCCTGCTGTCTTGCTTTTAAAGACAAACTTGCCTGTAGAAGCAACTTATAGGGGACAATGATGGCAACATAGGCCACAGCAAGTGGCGTACCACAGAACCAACCGGTCAACCAGGAAGGAGAGGATCCGAGCCCCGTTAGAGACCTTAAGCTCTGCCCTGGGTGCTGGGCAGTCCTGCAGGGTGCTGCAGGGCTCTGAGATCCTGCCTATGCGAGAGACAGCTTCAGATGCCCCCCCCCAGTAACTCCAGCCTGAGTCCCTGAAGTCTGCTCTCAGAGTAGCCATTCGGCCCTCGCCTGTCCCTGAGCCCATCCTTGCAAACGTGTGAGTGTGCCCAGGTATATACAACCAGGTGTCAGGACAAAGGGACCTGGGCCCAGTGATAAGCTGGGTGATCTTGGGTGAGTTTTACATGGCTGACCCCCGATTCCCTCAACAAAATGGGACCGTAGCACGTCTCTGCATAGATTTGTGGTGAGAATAATATGAAACGGGAAGGCCTGGAATAAGATTCAAAGATCTGGCTCTACACATATTAATTTCTTCTGGTTGCTCCCCAGTTTGCTCCACCATTTTCCCATGGAGGCCTAATGGTTTGTCCTTATCTGAGCTCCTCGCACCAAGGTGAACACTACAGATAGCGGTGAAGATGTCCACAGTTCTACCCTCCATCTGGTTCTTGAAAGCCCGACTGAGCCAAATCCAGGTCATCGTGTGAACCCCAGGCACCGTAGCAGGGCAGGCCCGGAGGGATCCCCCTCTCTGTCACCTGCAGTTTTCTTCCAGGCCCATGTTAAGGGGCCTTGGGAAATGCTAGAATAGTGTCGTCTAGCATGATCACCACTGACAGCAAAGGCTGGCAAACTCTTAAAATGTGGCTAGTCCAAGTTTTGTGTGCTATTAGGTGCCAACTTTTGAAGACGGTCCAAAATATCTCCCTAGTGATATTTTTATATGGATAGCACAAAGAACATGATTTTCAGATATGGAATAAATAAAATATATCATTAAAAATAATTTTTCCAGCATGGCTCCTGGAAAATTTTAAATTATTTAGGCACCTTGCGTTATGTTTCTAGTGAGCATTGTTCTAGAAGAGGCTGCAATGGTCTAATGATGCCCCTGCATTGGTTTTCTTGGATTGCTATCACAAATTAGCACCAACTTGGTATCTTAAGACAAAAGTGTGTTCTTTGAAGATTCTGGAGGCTCTAAGGGCACTTCTCATTGGATTTAGGGCACAGGGTAATTGAGAGTAAGTGCTTCACATTAAGTTTCATAGATTAAAATTCCATCTGCTGAGACTCTTTCCAAATGAGGCAACATTTATAGGTTTGGGGAACTTACAGGTAGACCCGCACCCACTACACTGTCCTTTTCAGTGCTGATGATAAACTTGAGCTCTAACAGGCCGGGACGGGTGACCTGAGAGGTAGGTACCACCCTCTTCCTCATCAGCCCACCGCTGGAGCCCAGCCTGGTGAGCTCATACACCAAATGCTCAGGGTGGGGAGGGCCACGCTGGATTCATGGTCTAAATTTTGTGCTCATCCTGGACATGTTTTCACCCAGCAAATCTTTTCTGTCTCCCCACTCTGGGTCAGAGGCTGGGCCACAGGGTGAGCTAGGCACCATCTTCACACCCGAGGCGCCCCGAGTTCCTGACCTGAGGCATCAGGTTTGCTGATTTCTGGCCCTTAATTCGCCACTTAAAAAATAGTTAAGTGCAAAAGGTTTAGGGAAAACGGATAAATATAAATGTTTTCAATTGTTCGAAGTAAGTGCCAAACACGCACGGTGTTGTATGCTCACGTGGACTTCTCGTGTGGCGCATCTCACGGAAACACAAGCTCCGTGAAGCCCATCTCTGTGGAGACAGTCCCGGGGCCTCACACGTGACCTGGCCCAGACAGCAGTGGACAGTGGAGCGCTAGGTAAATTAATGGATGGATGGGTGGACGGATGGACAGGTGACTGGGCGAGAAGACAGATGCGACTTTGATAGTTCGGAAAGTCCGATGACACCAGGAGGTCCAAGTGAAGCTCACACCCAAGTCAAACCCAGCCCCAGCTAATACCCTGAAGTGCCGGTGGCAGGGCTCTGCGGGGAACAAGGTGTGCATTTCAGATCACCAGGCTGAGCTCCGCCAGTTAGGAGAGCGAGGAGTGTGTGGCTGGAAGCTGCAGCCCTGGGAGCCCCGCAAGATAGCTGCACGGGAGGGAGGACGGGGAGGGTTGACGCACTGTGTTCCAGCCAACCTTGAAGTTGCCCTGATTGCTCTGCCTGTGTGGCTAGAAAAGTTATTTAGTTGTGTGTGTTATATCCGGAGTGGCCGAGCGCATACAATTTATGAAGGGGAGCACTTTAATGCATGTTTAATAAAGCTGCAGACATTCATATGCCAAATCAACAATGTCAGATGTGTTTGCTTTGGGAGACTGGACGTGTCCCGTGACAACGGTGATGCTCTTCAGCAAGACGTGTATATTATGAAGCATCGCGGCAGAGGGCAGAGGAGGAGTAATTTTCCTGGACCAAAGTTAGGCTAAAGGGTTTGTGTCAGCGCTAGAGTCAACGGTAGAGGCCAGAAGAGTTAAGACATCAAAGAGCGACAAGACAGGAAGTAGGAGGGAAGACAGAGGAGGGTAAGAGGCAACACAGAGTGAAAGTCACCACCGTCACAATGGCCATGCTGGTGGCAATGAGAATTACTGCTGGTGTGTACTTTCTGCCTGAAAACCTTGCTCAGGGTGCTTTGGGTCCCTTCCCTGCCTTCATGCCTGCAGTACCTCCATAGGCCACTATTTATATGATTCTCATATTTTTCAGATGAGACACTCAGGCCTTTGATTATACAACTTCCTCCTGAGGTGGCAATTGTGCATACCAGGATTGAAACCAAGCAGGCAAAATTCAAAGTCTGCCCTTTCTGAGGGCTCCAGAAGCAGCACAGATGCACTGGACTCTAAGGCCCTTTCCACACCTGTGGAGCACATCCGAGGCAGGAGCAACCAGCCAAACACTAGTGTCCCCTCCTTGGTGAGAAGATCCCACTGGGGAGCAGCTCCCCTGACCCTCCACCTTCTCCCGGGAAGGGCTGTGTGACCAGCTTCAGGCCACGCAGAGGAAATGGTGAGTGTCCTGTCCAGGCCAAGGGGGCTGACAAGCAAGTGGCCTTTTCCAAGCTACTCTCTATTTCTTGGGGCTACCGTGGGAGTCCTTCGTGGAAAAGACAGAACCACTCCCTGGACATTCACATTAGGCAGCTGTATAAGCAAGAGATACATTTCTTGTTGTATCTACATTTTATTGGTTATAGCACCAAGCATTGCCCATCTCATACTCATCCTGGTATTTAATATCTAGGTCATATTTTCTCTCTCTGTAAGAGAAAGAACTAAGTATGTGTATCCCAAAGACTCATTATTCGAATAGAGAGTGAGTCTTGGAGTTATGCTGAAATCAGATTTTGTGTGCTGTGGGCTGGGGTCAGATTACGGTGCATGTCCCGTAGCGTTAAGGCCACATTAGAAGACGTAATACACACAAGGCTCTCAGATCATAGAAAATACTCAGAACTGGCAGTCACTGTTACAGTTACTTTTTGCACTAAGTACAGCCAATTTGGTTTCAGTTCTCTTTGGGTTTGAAGCAACCTATCCAAGTCAGCTTTATTTATCTAATGAAACATATGAACACACTTTTTATTACATTCAAGGTCTGTTCTATCCAAAGCAATGGCTGGGTTGGTTTTCTGTTACCATTCTGTACCAGGATCCAAGGCACTGGCAGATGGCATTCCGCTCCTTCTGGCCCTGCACTTAGAATCAGAAAAAAAGGAGATTTTTTCATATATAGATATGCCTCTAAGGATGTTTCCCCGGCACCCACCATGGCTATCGCCTGGTGTGTCTGTGCTCAGAGGAGAGCAGTTGGCACTTCAAACACATGTGTTCGTGATTTTCCCCAACAGTCCTGTTCTCAAGCCAAAAGCTAATGATAACAGGAAAAGTACGGTCAAGCAGATGTACGGTCAAGCAGATCTACGGCAGAACTGAGTTCACTTACACATAAAAAAGTAGGAATTCAGGGAGCACCTTATCTGCCTATTCATTTACTGAACTAACATTTGAGTAGTAACCACTGAATTCCTTCAGGATTCGTTTGATAAATTACATTTTGTTAACTTTTGTCTTAAAGTAAATGTATGCTTACTGAAATTGCAAAAAATATTACCAAGAAGTGCTGGGTTTTTACTCTCTCCCTTCCTCCCTCCATCCGCCCCCCCATCTCCCTCTGTCTCCCCTCCCCCCTTCACATTGTGGTAGCATCTCACCTAATTACCATGCATATCAAAACCAGGAAATAGATGCCGGTTTAATCTACAGGTCTGATTTTAATTTCACAAGATTTTATCTGTACTCCTGTGTGTGGTTTTACACAATTTTATGAGATTAGACTCTTGTGTAGCCACCAGCACAGTCCTTTTGGCTCTTACCCCACTGGAAATGTGTGCATGTTTATTAATATTGAAAGGTAGAAGTACCGAGATGAATAACTAGTACAGAGCGGCCACTAAGAAGAAATAGGTTTTAGCACATGGTGTGTTACGGGTCTTCGCATATTTCTGTGAGGTTTTGTTCTGTTGTTTAAACTTTAGCTCATTCTTGCTCACGTCCTATGTGACCCTTACCACAATCATCTAGCAATTCTTTGCCGCTTTATATCTCTAAATGGAGTCACAAGGTAGAAGCAAGGACAGAGTGTCTGCCTCGCACACAAGAAGAAAGTCAAGGTTTTGTGTGAATCAGTGACCTGCCCAGAGTCACAGAGCACACGAGCTTGACAATCTGTCTGGCAGTGCCACCCCTCAACCCCATTCCAGACCAAGCCCTCTGTCCGGCCTGCAGCCAGCTTCTGCCAACGTGGGCCTCTGTGGACAAGGCCCACGTGTGTCCTTCTCTACCACCCTGTGTCACTGCAGAGGCTGTAGACACAGAGAGATGGGCACCCGCATCCAGAGGGAAAGTGAGGTTACCAAATAACATTACAAACTCCACGGGGTGCAGCCCAGCAACCTTCCTGAGAGCGCCCTCAGCCACTCGCACCAGCAGGTTGGCACGGTATCCTGACAGCACCACTCTGACCCTGTGCCCGCTGGGTGGCCCTAGGAATGGCAAGGTGCCTCTTGGGGCTCCACTGAAGTGAGCCCTCTGCCTTCCTATGTGGAAGGAAAACAGCCTTTATTCTATTATTTGTACAATTTTTTAAAAAAACCTATAAAGCACATATAATGCTGAACAGATCCTTAGCATAAAGAGCAGAATTTCAATAAGGGCGTTGCATTAAATCTGAGTTGGCAAGAGCTTATAATAAAAGTACAGTAATGAGCAAGCTTTATGATAAAATTAATGTAATTAATTAGTGTTTGTAAAGGACTTCAAGATCACAGGGTGAAAGGTGCCAGCTAGAGAGAAAGTCATCTTAGAAATTACCACTATTATCATCTTAAGACACGGCATATATTATGCACTATATGAGCATTTCCAAGCATATATTCATGTCCCAGCTCTAACTACGTTAATTTATAGTAATTTGCAAATCCGGTCTCTGATCAGCGCTGGGAGCCCTTTCTGGATCTGAGTGGATGAGGTGATGACTCAGTGGTGTTTTAAACTCCATCCTGCGATAACCTGTTAGAGAACACAGCCCCGGACCCCGCACACTCTCAACTGGAGGCTGAAATCGCATTCGACATGACGGAGCCTGATGTACTTCCTGTGCCCTGGGCCCTGTCTTTGGGGGTTTGGTTGGGCTTTATTAAGAGTGAGTCTAGAAGCGCCTCTTTTGTCCTCACTTTTCCGGCTTTCCAGGATCCCCCCCACCCCGTTACAGTTTCTCTCTGATCCAGTAACATCCCCCAAGGGCAGAGCATCCTCTGACTGTCACTGTCCCCAGAACACACAAAACCGTGTGGCACCGCAGAGGGTCTCAGGACACGTGGCCCAACGGGGCTGCTCAGCTCAGAGACTCCTGTTCACATGAGAGCTTTTATTCAAACCATCCCACCAGACTAGTCTGAAAACAGACTACTGTATTTATTAACTGAACCACACAATATCTATTGGACTTTGGGGTACATTAAAAAAATTTAAGCTAATTGTCTGATAGTAAAAGTCATACCAACAGGGAGCTTGGAAACTAACAAGAGAAGTAGGGCATTTCCAGATGTTGTTTCCCTAGGCACCTTTACGCTGTGGGTTAAAACAGCTGTTGCCCTCACAGTTATAGAGGCATTCCTGGTCAGGGTCCTGCCCAAGGTTTGTGGGATGCCCAATGTGGGGGTGCGAGGTGATGAGTGGGTTGGTTTCTTGTGTGCAGATGAGTCTAGAAGACCATCAAAAAGGGCAGCATCCGAAGAGACTGCTGCAGTCATATGAAAGCTGTGGTAGTGAATTAACAAGCACTGGATCTGGAACAGATCTGCTGGGTCTGAGCACAACTCTGTCTCTCACCCCTGAGTGATCCTGGGAAGGTGGGAAAAGGAAGCGGGTGAAGAATTGGGTAAATTAGGGATCACGGGGGTTCCACGGCAGACATTACCAGCCGACCACTCGTCCCTTCCCCACATAATGAGGCCAGACATTACTAAACTATCCCCAGCTTCTTTCCTATGAAGATCAGACACAGCTTCAGAAGCCCGGCGGCTTCTCCTTCCTAACTCAATTTGCAATCAAGTAAAAGCCTAACTTCCTTTCAGCTCAAAAGGTGTACATTGTGCTGTGAATTTACAAAATACCGATTCCAATAGTCCTGGGAGAAAGCATCAAAATCGAAATACACACACTTTTTTTTTTTTTTCCGTGAAAGCTTTTCTGGCAGCCACATTTAGTGAAACTTCATAGGAATTCTAATAACCTTTAAAAAACTAAGCAAAGTAAAAACATCATTATTAGAGTGTTCAATTAGAAATGCAAACACACTCCGCTAAACAATCTCCAAATGTAATTGTTTAGTAACAAAACACAAATTTAAAGGAATATACAAAACAAAACTTCCAGGGTACGGACTGTGCTCTTCTGCTCCTAGAGGAGTCCAGGGTAATGGCTGAGTAGCCCAAATATATTTTTTTCACCCTATCGGGGCTCGCAGTAGGCTCGGATCACGCCCGCACCAGACTTCACTCGGGGCATCTTTCAGCAAAACCGCAGGAGGCCTCGGAAGCTCCAGGGGCCCTGTGGGGCGCTTCGCCAACCCTCAGCTCTCCTCGTGTGGACAAAATGGCACACACACACACGCACCTTGGAGAAGGAAATGGCTTCCTGGGCTCAGGACCGACTTCAGGGGCTCCCACCCGCAGTCAGCACGTTCCGTCGCCGTAACTGGGCCCCGCAGCAAGGACACAGCCGCCTCAGGGTTCACGGCCTGACGTGGTAGGTGGGGCGGGACGGTCGAGCAAAGTTCATCCGTGTCCTTGCACATCTGCGGTTGGAAGCGAGCCCTCGGCCTTAGGGGAGAGGCGCGTTTCCCAGGAGTGTCACACGGACCCACCCCCAAGGCCGCTTGCGCCACCATCGTGGTCTAGTGGCAGAAAGTAAGCTGTGGATTCCTGTGACACTGACACTGCGCACACCCACCAGGTGACTCACAAGGGGGAGGTGGGGACTGGCCTGCTGTTCTAGCTGCCATATTGCGGCGGTCAGAAGAGCCACAGTTCATCCCGGGTTAAGGTGAGGCAAAAAATGGGCCTTC
>PVIC010019185.1:0-30814 GCA_004025085.1 Thryonomys swinderianus | reverse complement strand
CTCTCTCTCTCTCTCTCTCTCTCTCTCTCTCTCTCTCAAACCTAAAAGAAGAGGGTAGAAAAAAGCTATGGTTTGGACCTGGAGTAGTGTCCTCTAAGGCTGCTGTGCTCACAACCTAGTCCCAAATACAACAGGTACAGAGGTGGGGCTCTGGGGAAGTGATTGGCTCATGAGGACTATGACATCATCAATAGGCTTATTCACTGGTAGGTTCACAACTGATGGTGTTATGGGAAAGTACAAGCCTTTCTGTATCATGTCCTAAAGAGGTATATGGCACAAGGCCCATCAGTCTCTCACTTTCTTCCCCTGTCTCCTTCCTAGCTTCCATGAGATGAGGAGCTTTCCCCCATCATGATGTTGCTGCTTCACAGAAGCCTAAAAATAAGACCATGGAGCAATACCTCTGAAAGCATGAAATAAAATAAATCTTTCTTACTTTAAATTGATTTCTTTCAAGTGTTTTATTACAGTGATATGAAGCTGATTAGCTCAATAAGCCTATGTAATCTTGTCATGTGCACCATTGGATAACTCCGCTAATATTGCCAAGAGAAAGTGACTTCATCCAAAGAGTACCCTTAGCAGAACACCTATGGTCAAAAAATTATTCATAATAAATAAAGCAATTTCCTGATAATAAATGAATCTATGAATCTCTTTAAAAAGTCACATCAGAGACAGGAGGATTGCTGAGTTCAAGGCTTACCTCGGCTACATAGGGAGCTGAGGGCCAGCCTGAACTACAAAGCGAGACCCTGTCTCAAAACAAAACAAAAAAAAAAAAAAGTCACATCAGCTATTTAGTAGCTGGGGCATAAAAAAACTGCCAATGTTACATAATTTATTCTGGCCTTGTTGTATGAAAACTTCATAGGAGACTTATCTGGAGCTCTCATCTGTTAGTCTACCCAGAGAGAATATTTGGTGTGAAAAAGATCCTGAAGGACAACTAGTAGACCTTGCTTGCTTTGTCTGAGGCTCTTGGTAATTTACCCAATGGAGGTTATTAACAAAGTTTGAGACAAGGTTAGAGCTCTGGTTCATGGCAATCTGACTTGATAACCTAATTTCATATGTTACCTTCTTTGATCATATACTCAGCTCTGCAAAAAATGATTTATTTAGTTTCTTTTAATCGACATATAATTTTAACTCTAACCCCAGTGGTATGGCAAAAAATGTTCAGCTTCTAACCTGAGTTATTTCAGAGCTTCCTCCTTTATTCCTTTTTTAGGACTAGGTAAGTTTCTGAAAAGTTTACAAAATATCAA
Organism: Thryonomys swinderianus; assembly: GCA_004025085.1. NCBI lineage: Eukaryota > Metazoa > Chordata > Mammalia > Rodentia > Thryonomyidae > Thryonomys > Thryonomys swinderianus. The sequence continues at coordinate 29,540 of PVIC010019185.1, read as the reverse complement.
GAATCAGAAAAAAGGAAAGTAAGACACAAAACAGTACAACTTTTGTCGTTTCAGGATTTTTTAAGTAGACTGAAGGTCTTTTGTTTTAAAAGTACTCAAGATAATTATGGGATATTAGGTCATTAAGATTTTTAAAATTTTTATCTTTATTGGTACTTTGTTTCTCTGATTTTTTTTTTTTTGTAGTATTGGAAATTGAACCCAGGGCCTTTGCCCTGAGCTATATCTCCAAGCCTGTTTTATTTTTCATTTTGATACAAAGTCTTCCTAACTAGCCAAGTTGTCCAGACTAGGCTCAAACTTGACATCCTCCTAACTTGTCCTCCCAAAGTGCTGGGATCACATACATCACTTGTCTATTAATTGCATTACCAGCATTTTACTAGCAGAGAGATGCTAAACTCTATGAAAAAAAATGTAATAATATTTAGTTTATTCTTTCACTTTCATTTTTGTGTTCTGGGATCAAGCAAAATGTTTTCAAGTTACCCTGTACTTTTTCTTTGCATACCACAACCACTTATTAAATTACTTCTGAACGGTACCCCCTCTTCTCAGTAAAATACCACTTGCTGCCTAATTTGTAATACTCAGTGAAAAAAGAAAATTAAACACAGTTCTCTAGTTCAAAAATTATTAAGAAAGTCCTTATAGCAACTTCAGAGCCTGAATCAAGAGTCAGACCCCCTAAACACAGAGCCATGAATGGCCATGTAGGTCACATACCCAAGTCTGGTCCCAGTTGTAGCTAACAGATCAGAGATATCTGACCCAAAGGCTAATGATCTAGGCTGGCTTATCCCCATGACACCTGGTGTTAAGACTACTCAATAATGTGTCTATACTGAGTGGATAGAATCTATCTGATTCTGGGTTTTTTTATAGCAAAACATTTATTGGTGCATTTTAAGCATACATAGTGATAGTGGTCATCATAGGGAATTTGCATCTGTATAAGATACATTCATTTCTTTTTTCCCATCCCCCAACTTTTCTCAAGCTTCTTCTCCTCCCTATGTACAAAAGCTTTGTTTCCATTTTTTTTTTCTATTTTCTTGGGAAAAGAAAGAGAAACAATAGAGAAGTATTAAACCTATACTTTGCCCCATTTTAGCTTCTTGAAAATACCATCATTACTACTTCCCTCCCATCTTAACCTTACCATCCTCTTATTTCTTGCACATAAAATATCTTCTTATTTTCCTGAATTTTAAACTCTACGAGATTGCTACATTAATGTGAACTCCTTTTTGCTTTTGTTTTATGGAAATTTCTAGTCAAGGTAAATTCTAATATTTATGACAGACTAGGTAAATGGTGATATATTTACTGGGATGTATGTTTGCAAATAAGCAAAACCCAAAAATTCATTTCAGGAGTTGGTATGTTCTAAATTTCTAGTAGACACTCAAACAAAGATGCTAAGTGGTCCAGACCAGGGGAAATTAAAGCACAAGAAACAGTATATTAGGGAGTCATTCACGTATAAAGACTGCTTATAGCTGAGACTAGATGAGCCCCCAAGAAAAGAATAAGGAGCCAGGTTGTTAAAGAGACAACAGGGGCCTCAAGATTAAGTTCAATTATTGGCAGGATTGCAAATTTGTACACTTTATATTCTTGATTCTATTAATTAATATATACTTTTAAAAAATAAAGAATAAATATTCTTCTTACAGTCATAGAAAAAATAAAGATTGAAGGATCTTCCCTTTTTTGTTTTTGTAAACTTAGTGAAAATTTAATTGTTGAGTATTTGTTAATCCATGAATGATGGGCATCAATACTTTTTATGTTATTATATGTTAAATATTCTTCAACTGCAAATGTAAAAACACATAATTAATAAGAATTGTGCTCATACAAATATTATTGTCTTGAGGACAGAAGGCAATGCATTAAATGTGAAAGACTATATCCAATGTAAGCTGATAAGCTTTTTGTTAAGCTCCTCCTCCTCCTATACCAAAAGGAAGCATTTCATTAAAACACTAGGTTGTCCTTTCCCTTCCCCTATGTTAAAAGAAAGTGCACAGGAAAACACAAACTAACATTTAAAACTGTTACCACAGGCCAGGGGATTTAGTTCAGTAGTTCCAGCATCTGCCTTGCAAGTGCAAGATCCCAAATTCAATCCCTGGTATCACATACAACGCTGGGTATGGTCACTCACTCTTGTAATCCCAGCACTCGGGAGGCAGAGGCAGAAGAATCGCTGAGAGTTTGAGGTTACCCTGGGCTACATAGTGAGCTCAGGGCCAGCCTAAACTACAAAGTGAGACCCTGTTAAAAAAAAAAAGAAAAAACTTACTACAAATGTATCATTGTCATAAATCTAAGTTGCTTAAGAAAGCAACCTATTCCTTTCTATGGCAAATGAGAAAATACTTCCCCACATTATCAGTTCATTTATTCAGCAATAATAAACAAGACAGACTTTTTTTTTTTTGAGACAGGGTCTCACTTTGCTGTTCAGGCTGGCTCTGAGCTCACTATGTAGCCCAGGTAAGCCTCGAACTCAGCAATCCTCCTGCCTCTGCCTCCTGAGTGCTGGGATTACAGGTGTGAGCCACCATGCCCAGCATTTGTAGAATGTGGTATTGATTGTTGGTGGGCGTGAGTCTCCACGCCCAGCATTGTATGTGGTTACCGGGATCGAACTCAGGACCTTGTGCTTGCAAGGCAGGCGCCGGAACCACTGAGCTAAATCTCCAGCCCAAGACAGACTTGTTGACTTTTTCAAAGTTAAAGTATGGTGGGAGAGGCTGATGTTAAACCAAAAAGTAACTGGAATAAAGTGGGGTTTTTTTAAGTTCACTGGTATATTTTAGATACATATCTTGATCACGTTCAATACTGACAATTTGTACCTGTACATGATATATCTTGATTCTCATTTTTTTCTATTCCATGCCCTCCGAGCAGAGATCAAAACCAAGACTCAGAGGATTGGAGTGTGTTGGGCTCATAATGCCCCCAAACATGTCCCTGTTCTAATTCTTAGAATCTGGCTGTTACAGTCAGCTTTCCATTACTCTAATAAGACACCTGAGTAATCACTTAAAAAAACATTTTTTAATTAAAGGAATTATAAAAAGGAACAATTTATTGGCTCATAGTTGCCTGGCCTTGCTTCCTTTTGGTATAGGAGGAGGGGGAACTTAACAAAAAGCTTATCAGCTTACATTACACCATCTTATGGGGCAGACATTTCCAAAACAATAGCACTTGGAATGTTACCTGATATGGCAAAAAAAAAAAACTGCAGGTGGAATTAAGCTTTGATGGTTGAGGTTCCAACTAAAACAATAGACTTCCTCATTTCTCTTTGCAGGTCTGTAAATTTCACCTCACATATTTTGATGTTCTGGTGATATCAACAGACATATAAGGATCATTATATCTTCCTGGAGAATTGACCTCTTCTTAATTATGTAATAACTTTCTTTCTCCCAGATAATTATACTTGTTCTGAAGTCTTCCTATCTAAAATTAATATCACTATTCTCATTTCCTTTTGATTAGTGTTGGCATAATTTGTCTTTCTTCGTTCATTTAACTTGTAGTCTGTATATTTCTATCTAAAGTAAATTCCTTAAAAATATAGTGATGAGTTTAGTAATCTCTGGTTTTTGATTGATATATTTATACTACCTCTTTTAAAAACTAAAATGTAATTAGAATATAGGTACAATTGCTAACTTATGTATTTTTTAATTTGGCTACATGCTACGATGACAGAGCAGTTGCTACAGACTATATTATCCACAAAGGCAGAAACATTTTTTAACTAGATCCTTCAAAAAAATGTTTTGTGAAACCCTATCAGAACATAGCTCTGTATAATTCAGTGATTTAAAATAATTTCTAATAATCTGGTCTGTGTTGTTTCCTTATCCCTAAATTAGAATCATTCACCAGTCAAATGACATGAACATTTAAAACAGTATGAATTGTTTTTCATTCGTTGTACATAAAAAAATTAATCAATACAACATACAGCCTCATTCCAACGTGTCTAAGATAATACACAATTACTCCAAGTGATATTAGAAGTTATTAGGTAGGGTTTTCAAGGAGTTTCATAATTGTTAAAAAAATTCTTCTATCTAAATGTAGTCTATTAATAAGGAACTTCTTCTGGAGTCTGCTTTACACTGTCTTCCCACCCACTCGACCTAAGCCTGTGTGTGTTTTCCAAGTAGGATTGAACCAGCTGACAAAATCTAGCGTTGCATTCATTATACGTTGCAATTTAAATGTATGGACTTTTAAAAGAAATTCATGTTACTTTAACAAGACAAATGTTGATTATAATTCTGTGGCTGGAAATAATGTGCTGACATCAGCTTTCATAAAAGAGCTTTTCCAGGCATCCATGTTTCTCCCAACCACAGTGGCGACTTTACAGGGACCTAACACTGCTAACCATTAATATGCTATTGACCCAGGGATATGGATGGTTACAGGGCCAGCCATTAAGCCACAATTAAAAGCTTCTTTCAAAGAAGAAAAGAAAAATGGCCCCAAATATACATTTTAAAATGCAACATTAAATATTTATAAGAAATTCCCCTAACATGCTGAGTTTAGCAGTTGCATAATGAAAGTGCCACGAGTTGAGGAGAAGGATTATTTCCCACTGTTGAACAATCAAGGATTTTTTAAGTGACCTATGAGTAAAAGAAAAAGAAAAGGAGGGGAAAAGGATGATTACAAATTAATAAAGCGTGTAGTACTATTTGATTACCAGCTACTGCGGTGTGAAATGAGTTGGTTTTAGTCCAGCTGTGCCTACTGATAGTTATCATCAACTTCCCTCCATGAGTGCCTGATGAGTTGGCCCCAGAAGGAGAGGTCCGTGAGGAGGTGGAGGAGTGGGTGAGAATAAAGCAGGTCAGAGCTCTGCGTGGGGACAAATGGTCCTGCTGAGGGAAAGGCTGTGGTCAGCTTTCTCTGTGGCCTTGAAAGACAGAGCCACTGCCCGGAGTGGCTATCAAATTAGGAAAACTTTCTGAGGGAAAAAGTACTTTTAAAAGAAATCAAAACTCTACTTCACAGAGTCCAGTGAAATGGAGTTAGAAGTGTCCTTTGAAAGCACCTAATCGAGTGGTTCTTGGGGCCAATTGAGCACCGTGATGGTTCAGCACTTACACATTTCCGATTCCGACCACGGTCCTGCTGAGTCAGAGCCTTTGGTAATCAGCCCCAGGAGTGTGGTTTCCAAAGAAAATCCCGTTTGACAGGTTGTCAAACGACTGTCATCATTTTGCCGTCACTTCGGGAAGTGTGTTATATTTCTCCTCCCCTTGACTTTGGGCCAGTCCATGACATGCAGGCAAAGGGGATGGTCAGTGTGTCAGTGTCACACCTAGATTTTGAAGGAGTCACATATATTTCCGCTCGCACTCTTTTGTCTTGACCACTAACCTAGAAAGAGCTGTTCTGGTAGCTTGGGCAGAGTCATGGAATAAGTACGTGGGGAAGAGAACCATCTCCAACCCCAACTGACCCACACACAGCAGGAGAGAGAAGAGCCAACCCAACCTCTGAGACTCAATCAACCACCACAGCTGAACGGTGGACAAATGAAACAGCATCGAAAGAGCAGCAGGACTTTAGGAGAGCAGCCATAGATACATACTAAGTAAATACTGCTTTATATAGCAAAGATCTTTGTCTGTGACCACAAGCAATTATGGTGCAGGTGATACGTAATAATACACCCAGGAATTCCAATAATCACTCCTGTTTAGAAACTATTAACTAGTGTACAGGGTCAGTACAGTATGAATCTGAGGACCAAGCACAGTCAGATGTGGGATTTTGTAGATAGAATTTTAATAACAAAACACCCACCTCCATTCATTTAGCTATTGTCTAGAACTTCTTTCTTGCTACAGTGACATTTTGCTAAGTTCAAAGTCTGGAGTTTCAGAGCAAGAAAGTACCTAGAAAGAAAGTACTTCTACCAAAGTTACAAAGCATTGCTTCTACTAGAACTCAGGCTTTTGAATTCTTAATGTAGTGTTCTTTTCACAATGACACACACATTTTTCAACAAATTTGAAGATATTATTTTAGTAAAAGGATTCTCAGACAGCACTTTTATTTTTCTCTTATCTATTCTCTCTATTTTTAAAAACCTTCTCAGAGCGAGTTTTATGATGGGAAAAAATTAACAGATTTTTACCAAGGTTATTAAAAGAAAAGCAATTTTTGTGCCCTTTTCTATGGGCTGTACACTTCTTAACAAAGGACTTTATTTGGTCCCTCCAAGAATAGAAAGCTTTGTGTTTCAGGTTCCAAAAACTAGACAGTGCTGTAAGGATACGGCCATCTGTTGCTAGCATGTGGGTAAATGGCTGGCTTTGGCCTCTGTGCCTCGGAACACTATAGCTCATAAATATTTCAGTGAGAAGATTTTCTAACCTAGTATGAGAAGTCTTCAGTGGATAGCTTCTCATACAAACTGATGGCTTCCAGCTGAGGATTTAGCTCTGCCTGCCTCACAAATACAAGGTCCTGAGTTTGATTCCTGGTACTGGAAACAAAAAGAGAAAGAGAGAGAAAGAGAGAGAGAGACATTTCTTTCAGAACAACACTTAACTAATTCAGCACAAGATACTTACATTCACTTACACCTGAAGCTTTATGCTTGCTAATTAACAGGGCTTCAATACAGTCCCTAAATATGAATTTGTGTTATAACGAAGATCAAAGATCTAAAATAACTACCATAGATTGATTAATGACTCTCAACTGAGGATGGATAACCACAAAATCAAGAGAAAATTAAAATTTGAGCAAAGAATTAGGAGAATACAGGTCAAATCCAAAACACAGATGGAGAGACTCTGTGGCTATTTCATTCTATGAAATAATAGGAGGTGTTTATTTAGCTATTCTTCTCTAGTACCTGTTGATCTTTAAATAATTTAAGTAACTTATTTAAATCAGTGACTGATCCCGAGCAATACAAATAAGGCCTACCTTGCCCCAGAAATTTCTCTCCCTCCCTTTCTCATTAAGCTGTTGATCAAAGTCAAGAATAAGAACATCAATTAACCACTAACGGACTGACTGTGTAGTGTTTTCTTTTTTAACCTGTATTAGTCTGTGCTGCTGTAACAGAGAGCCCTGGAATGAATAATCTATTAAGAACAGATTTTTATTTCTTTCAGTTCTGGTACTTAGATACTCTGGGATGAAGGGGATGGTGGATTTGGTAATTTGTATAAAGGGTGCTCTCTGCTCCCAAAATGAAGCCGTATTGCTCCACCCTACATTTCTGTGTCTTTTCATAGTGGAAAACAGATAGGAAAGCAAAACAAAACAGAACAAAGGTTATGTGAAGCCTCTTTCATGAAGGCTTTACTCTCATTCATGAGGGAGGAGCCCTTATGGTGTAATCACTGTTTAAAGAAGGGAGGAAATTCAAACTATAGCAAAATTCAAATTCTAAATCCAATTAGAATAAATTCTAATTTCTAAAATGTATCCTCTGACAACTGATTCTTTTAAAATTGTTCAAATCTAAGCAAAGAGGAACTTTTGTGCCATTCCAACCTAGTAATCAGAATAGGATGTGTTCTAACCAGGAATTATGTCTCATCTCCTGAAACCAAAACTTCCATTCCCACAGGAGAAGACCATGACACATGTGCATTTATAACTTGCATTATCCAGGGCACAAATAGTATTTTATTTTAATTCTTTTAAATAGATGAGAACCAAATGCTTAATAGAGAGAAATCAGGACTCAGGTAAGTGAACGTAAATTTCCCATGCTTATCTAAACATCAAGTGCTAGAGGTAAACCACAAAAGACACATGCCTGTGCCCTCTGTGGTGACTCAGCTCCTCTCAGCTTCCCACTCTGCTCAATGGCTCCCTTCACCTCACAGGACTCTGCTGACAAGGGGCTTCTCACTAGACACACTCACTGCTTGTCTCTCCTTAGAGTCTGTTTCCCATGCAAGTCCACGTCTCAAGGATGAAGTATAGTACAGTATTGGTAATAACCAACAATTAACCTGAGAATTCACAGTAGCTTTAAAAATTCTGTACTTTATAACGTCTTAGAACTTGAGAACCACAAATGACTTCAGAAATCAAATAGGCCAGTGGTTCCACAAAAAAAGATAAGTGGATATTTACATCCTTCCTATCAATTTTAAATCATGCAGTAATAACCAGCCTTTATTGACTATTTTAATTTATAAAGTGCTAAAGCTAATATTAGTATACATTTTACATTTATTTACTATTTTCATATTTATCTCTTAATGTTCAACACCATCCTATGAGCAAAAAAAATGTGAAGCTGTTTTATAGTTAATTGGACTGAACATGAAGGAGGCAAAATAATGTGCTCCAGGCCTTTCAGCTAGGACAGAAAGGATAAGAAGATAAACATCAAGATTTTCCAATTCTAATTTGTGTTACCTTTCCCAATTCACAGTGGCCTCTGGGTGTGGAGAGACGTTATCTTGCAAAGAGTTTGAATCCAAACCCAGGAGAAAAGGGAAATTTTGAAGAGTAGACCAACAGCAAAGGTATAAGTCAATATTATGGTATGGAGAGAGCTAACATTCCACTTGTTAATATAAATCTTTACTCAATCTCAGAGTGCTATTTTAGATCTTATTACTAATTTGCCAAATGTGCTTCTTAATGTGATAAAGGCCTGAAACTTCTTGAATTATCGTCAGTTGCCAGCCTTTGACCTCTGTCACTGTAATCTTTATGGATTTTCACAAGAAGGTCCAATAACATCCATGTGGATGTGGGTATTTAATTTTCCCATGCCAGGATTCTATTAAAATAGCCAGAAGACTATTAAAACAGAGGAAAGCCTGCAAGTGATATAAAAACAAAGGAAATATGTAGCTCAAACAAGAAATTCTGAAGAATATAAGTTAAAGAAGACTGTTGACCAAGGTAAACTGAAATGGGTCAGTTTGCAGTTCAACTCGATAGCGTGTTAAGCAGCATTCAAGAGATATTCAAAGGCCTCAGACATGTGAAACTTGCTCCTGCCAGCCCAAAGACAACAGCAGTCCCAGAGACAAGGACAGAAATGACAGCCAAACACATGAACACCAGGCCAGATGGGAAACACAACAAGAAAGGTGGTCCCTTTGCTGAGATTCCCCAAAGGGAACCACAAGACTACACTGAAAGTGTAGAAATTGAAAATGGGTAAAACATATGCTAAGAATCTGTATGTTAAATGATAAATACCTACTTCATTCGGTACACAAAGACTAAAGCCATCATGAATAATTGTTCAGTGTTTTGGATGTGTTTATAATATGGTGATTATATTATTTTAGAGAATGCCTAGAGAAATATTTGCAGATGCATGATCTGATCTCTGGGGTTCACCTCAGAATAATCAAGGTGAGAAGCATCATGCAAGGTATAAGTGAAACTAACTGGATTGCCCATGAGTTTATGAGTATGAATCCAGGTCATAATGTTCATAAGGGCTCATCATGTTATTTTACTACTCTTTCATAGCAAGAAGTTTAAAAAATAATTCTAGGAAAACAAGATCTAAATATAACAATACTACCATAAAATATTGGAAAAATCATTATGTTCCCAATCTTACAGCCACAATCCATCAGGAAAAAAATTAACATATTTGGTTACATAACATAGAAAACATTTATATCCTTGTATTTATATGTAGAGATAGAAAAAACATGTGCCTATATAGTTCTTAAATATGAAAAACAAACATAACTGACTGGAATATTGTTATGAATAGATCAAAAAATTAATATAATATTGTTCAAAATTCATAGATTTGTATTTCTTTTTTTAAATTTGCTAAGACTGAACCATTACAAGCAAATTAAGGCATAGCCTCAGGTCGAGATAAATTCTAATTCTTTGCACTTAAAATGCTTATGTGATATGGGCAAGAAACAGAAAATTATGAAAACGTAAAAGGATACCTTCTCCACCTCGACTAGAAGGGAGCAAAGAAGGAGAATATATCAATTTTTTAGCTGATAAACTGAAGGAATGACTGGTGAGTAACTAAATAAGAAACAAGGAAATTTCAAATAAGACTCTTTTCTCATGGGTAGGATAACAGGCAATTTTTACTTTATTCAATGTACTGTTCCATAATTTCAACTAATATAATTATTTTTATGATCTAAAATGTTACATTTTATAAAAATAAAAATATAACAATGAGCAACTGGAAAATATTTTTTCTCTCCTGTTATATTGTCTTTCCTAATATATTTTGTTTGAAAGACCTTCTATTATCAAGTTAAAATGTGACCCTTTTTTAGAAGTGTATCTTGGAAATTGTTCTGGGTCATTAATAGATGATGCATCATATGAATCAAGATTTTTGTTGAAATTGAAAACATAATTATTTTTCATCTGTCATGACCTGGCAAAGTGACTAAATATAAAGGCATTAAAAGAAAATGATGGTAGTTGGAGCGGGCACAACTCATGCTGAATATAGGTGGTATTGATTTCTAAGTGGCAAGCAATAAAACTGGAAATATAATGCAGAGTAAGACAGAAAAATGAATGTGAAAGAAGAGAGGAAAGAGGAAGGAAGAAAGGAGAATTAAAAAAAAGTTGGTGCTGTGGTGCAGGGGTGGGAGGTCCCCATTTGCACAGTTACACATAGTGCCAAGATTTACAAATTGCCAAGGCCACAGAATAATGGAACACTTAAGACCTTTCTACTTTATTTATTTGGCTTTGCTAACACTGCTCTTGTTCATCAAAAAAGGAAGAAAACCAATACACCTTTGGGTTTGAGACCATAATTCAGTGCACACTGAGTTTGTGGGCTCACAAATCTTCACAAGAAATATACTTTTCTCATCACATTCTCCCATGCAGGAAGTGGGTGATACTTTATTTGCAAAGACTCTTCTTTCGTTTTTGACACAAGAGTAAATCTTCCCAGTAATTCTTTGTTTTAGAAATTAAGAAAATTTGAACTTTCTACACTTTCACCTGTTGAGACTTAGGCCATATTTGACTTCATTAGGAGCCAGAACATCTATGCCTAAGGTGATGGCAGTTGTAGTGAGGAGGATGACAAAAAAGAAAAGATGTGATTTCAGACTCACACTGGTATGGCTGTCTCCAATAGAAAAAGAAGGTTACTTAATCTTCTAGAAAAACAGCTATAAAACCATCTGTGTCAAAATGATAAGACACATAAATATATATGTAAAGTAAGAAAGCCAATAAAATTACCAAAAGTATTAAAATACTCTTTGATCAATATACAATTTTTTTTAAAAATAGACTTATTCTTTTCTATTTCATCATTCTGGTTTCTTGTTGAAACTCCAAAAATGCCAAAGTGCTATCTGTGTCTACAGTTCTTACCCTTGTATTCTAATGAGATTTTCACTCTACCACCTTTTATATGTTTATATTTTAGACGTCATTATTTCTATTCAGAATGGTGGGAAAGAATCATCAAATGAAAAAGAATAATTGAAGGTATCTGTCATATTACATACATAGGATCTCAAAATATGGCTTTACTTAAAGCCAGGCAAAATTGTAAGTTCCCGTTTATGCTAAGCGATTTTTCCTGCATTGAATATCCCATGGTTGAATTACAGGAAAACCTGGATAGGAAAAGCATTAATATTAACTGAAGGAGCCCAGGCTGCATTTTACTCCCAAGATTTAAGTCTGAGCTGATTAAACAGTACTTAATAAATCCACTTGGGCAAAGTTATGGCACTTACGGGAGATTTGAAATAGTACTATAATTGTAAAAAGTTCATGGGATGCCAATTCATACCAGCGACTATAATAAAAGTAGCCAGAAGTAACAGGTCTGGGACCATGGTTCTGATAAATTTTCCAAGGTAAAACACCACTAAAAAAGGTATTCTACACAAAGATAGAATTTTCTTTCTTGATTCACAGCAGTAGAGGTTTTCAAGAGACAAAGAGCATAGCAACTGAATGAATAATAATGTGTTTGCAACTGGAGAGCAAAGGAAATAAGGAGCTGAAGATGGAGGCTTGAATTAAACTAGATAGGACTGAAATGCTATGTGCTTTGATATTCACTAAGCAAAATCAAGAGTGAGACTGTGGGTGGAGACCCCAGACTACTGAGAAAGGTATTTTTTTCCACTTCACTTGTTGAATTATGTAGAGCAGAACAGCCTTCTGCTAAATGGTTTGCTGAACATTCATCTATTTTGGGATAGAAAATGAGCATTCTAAACTGAATAAATCCTTCCTGTCTCAATGGTGTGTCTGATTTATAACCAATTACATTAAATGTGGCTTCTGGATCCTTTGTGCACAACTCGCAAACCTTGGCCAAATCCTTAAACCTAAAGTATCTGAGTCTCTTTTTAAAGTGATTATATATATTTAGGAATCACAGGAGAATCTGTTAAAACTTAAAGATTTGTTGCCCACCCTGCAGGGATTCTGATTCAGTAGTTACAAAGTCAGATATCATCAAGAAATACACCACCTAAAGTGACTCCAGAAGCAAAAGTCCACATGAAGCCTTGTACAAGATGATAGTGACCTCTTCACTCATCCTTTGTTTAAAGAAAAATTAGAAATTTATGTGAAATGTAATTGTTAACTTTTTCTTTGTTCCTCCTCTTTCAACAAAAAGTAATTAATAATAATATTATTTTAAATTAAATAATTAAAAAGACCATCAATAGGTGCTAAAGCTAGGGGGCAAAAATCTAATAAGAACAAGTACATTTTCATAATCTCAAAGTACTTCTCTATGAAATGAGAATGAATTATGGCATTTGATAAATCAAATGGAATGAAATATAGTATCAAGTGGTACTTTTTTTAAAGTTGCATAAAGGAGAAATATTGAACAAATATGTAGTGAAATTAATTGGCCTTTGAACTTCAAAAGTATCAGTGTATAGGAGACAAGGAGGAACTGAGGGGTTGTTCTATATTGCAGACTTCAAGGACACTGACAATTAAATCCTGCTCATGATTCCAGATTGAATGTTGGGCAAGAAAGGAAAGAAAGAAATGAGATTAGTTTGCTTGATCAATTCTTTTGTTTGTATTATTAAATAAATGTCATCTTTTGGGATACTAGATGTAATTTAAATGAATTATGAGGGTTAGATGACTGTATTCTACCAATGTTAATATTCTGCTTTTTGAAAGACCTGCCACGGTTATATAAGATAGCACCCTTATTTCAGAAAAGCATATACTGAACACTTTAAAGATAATGGAGCATTAACTGGAAACTTATTTTCAACTGGTAAGTAAATATAGAGAAAGTCAGGCAAGTAAACAGAGAGAGAAAATAGTCAAGGAAAAATGGTAAAGTATTAACAACAGTGAAATGTAAGTGAAAGATAGGTAGTTATGAATGTTCTTACCATTTGTCCATGACTTTGAAATTACTTCAAAATAAAATGGAGAGAAAAACAACAGAGAAAAAGAAAAAAGAGTAGAGAAAAGATATTTCATTGTCATCATTATGAAATAAGAATTCTTGTTGAAAGAAACAAGTACTAGGCAAATACAGGTCAAAGCAAATTGATGATCTACATACACTAACAGCAAGTGATAAACAATGTTAAGTAAATGTTACAAGAAGTAAGAGACATCTATGTTTGATTTATCAGTTTATACTTTTAGTATAGATACACTAATAGTATAGCATAAAAACATAAGATCTAAAGCAAAAACTTATACTAACCCTAGTAGAAATAGAATTCATATTGAAAGGGGAGATTTTAATGTATCAGTCTTAAATCTATAGATCAAATACACAAGCATCAGTAACCACATAGAAATCTATGCTGGCTGTACCATGAGATACTGCCCTCCATGTCCACAGAGTAGAAACTACTTTGTGGTAGATGTGGTACTTAGAAAACTTACCCAAATATTACATCATATGTGTAACTAATCTCATTAAATTTGAAAGGATTGATACCATACAGATTATATTCTCTAGCCAAATTTCAGGCAAATAAGAAAGTGGTAGTTGAAAAATGATGAATAAATTCTCTATATTTAGAGTACCCTTCATGTGAGAACAATAGATCTATTTTGTCAAAGTCACTACTTACTCCCTATCAAGCCAGAAACTGAATACCAGAGTGCAATGGCTACTTATTACCATGCCCTTAATTCTGCTGGGTTCTTAAACAGTTTTTCTTAATAGTCATCTGACTACTAAAATGGGACAAAGAGACAAAAATGGAAATATGCATTAAGACAAATGTAAATGTGGCATGTTCATTATTCAAAGAAGATATTATAAAAATTTGACATGCACCACTATAAAATTAGCCACAGTAAGATCTATGATTAGTATTCAGGAATGATTACTGATGAAAAATAAATGAACTTTAAAGGATTTAAATGCCACTATTTTTTAAAGTGAATAATATAAGCAACATTGGAATGCAATACCATTAAATATTAAGTGAAAATTTCTGCAGGCTTTAAAACCTTCTGCAGGTGGTGAGCTTGTAGTTTTTAAAAGTTGCTACAAAATGCTTCAGAAATTATGTGCATCAAGAGGAAAAATCAATTGCAAAAGTGTGTCAAGCCAGAAATATTGTACTTCAATGTATTGTAGACTTGGCTAAGATTCTACACAATGCATGAAAAAGTTAAATCTTTTGTGGCATATTCTATTGCAGCCGATGAAAGCACAGATATAAATAATACCACCCAGTTAGCTATATTTATTCATGAAGTCAGAGAGAATTTTGATATGACCAAAACACTTTTGGGCAGAATGCCCATGATAGGAATAACATCAGGAAATGACTTGTTTTTATGTGTTCAGAAAATGTTCATGTTGGATTATTCAAAATTGGTAGTCAGGACTACAGATAGGGATCCTATAATGGTCAGAGGTATACAAACTTAATTCAATGGAGCACCATGTTCCCGGGCTACAGAGCATAAGCCTAACCATTGCATCATTCACCAGGCAGATCTTTATGCTCAAAGTTTAAAATGAAACTCATTGTCAAGGTAGCTATTGTCATTTGGACTCACTGAATCACAGGAAATACAGAATCAAATGGCTTTATGAATTCGAAGCCATACTATTTGAAAACAGCTGGACTATTGGTGTCAGTGAGCTGAGGGAATTTTTTTTGACTATTCAAAGAAATGTACTTGCTTGTGTCATCCAACGAAAATCTCTAGCCTCAGCTCTCCAACTGAAAATGAATCAGATTTGATCTTGGTATTACAGCAACTCAAAACTCTTAATATTTCTTTGAATAGATGTTCAAATGTACATATCTCAAGAGGATAAGGGGAATTTGGGCAGTGGTTACTAGAATGTACTTATGTAAGAGGAAATTGTTTTAATGTTCTCCTGTCCAGTAGGGTGGTTACCATTCACAATGTTTTATTACATATTTTACAAGTATGATGTCATCAGATCATAGGAATTTTTCAGTCTTATCAGTGTTATGGGATCACATATGCAATGTATTATTGACCAAAATGTCATAATGCAGCCTATGACTGTATTTTTCAGGTTTTTGTTTTAATTTAAGAACAAATTATCAAGCTGGCATGTTGTTATTATCTGTTTCCTTCCTGTGTCTCTCAGCTATGCTATCTACATGGCCCTTTTGACCACATGTACAATCTCAGTTACTACTTTAGATCTAGATTTTCAGCCAGGTACTAGACATATGATATTTTAGGTACTAGACATATGATATTTAACTCTAAGACTGAACTTCTAAGACTTGCCTAGGGATTCAGACAGTAATGTTAGAATAGAATCTTTAATCAGACAGTCACAGTGATTCCAAATTCTCAGTACACTGACAACAGTTCCTTGTTCATCACTCAGTGCTGCTATTTTCACCATAGGCCTCACATTCATTTCACTCTGGTCACATTGCTTTGGTCCTTGGTTATTCTCACAGTGAGATTTTAGAGTGTTCTCTGTGAAATACTTCCTGCTTTCAAATTCTCCAGTCTCATATATACAATATCCCAGAATAAATCTTCAGCACACTGATGATCAGATCATTACTCTGCTCACGTGCTGATATTGACTTTTGCACTGCTTGCGACCGCCTTTTGAAGGTTGTGCTTTGTTCCCTGTCACAGAATTCCCATGGCCCAACCTCAGCCTAACGGTCACCCAGCAACAATGTCCATTACTGCCCACCACGCCTACTATTAAATTGGTGACTGACTACATGCTGCATAGCAATGGTACTGTACATTTGTTTCACAAATTTTTATCTTAGCTCATGACCAGAATGTCTATTCACTCTATTTCCACAAGTTGAGATGCTAACCTCCTTCAAGGTCTATCTCAAAAACCCTCTCTGTATCTATCTCTGCTGTGAAACCTATCTTGAGCTTCCCAATTGATAGTTATCTCTCTTAGATAATTCCTTTCTAATTTTCCATAAATTTAACCTTTACTACTTGCTTCATAATAGCAAATACAGTATAAATTTCCTCTTGCTCCTAGTGAACCAAGTATCCCATAGATTAGAACTATGTCTGATTTGAGTTTAAGTCCCAATAAATATCTTTATTCAAATATACTCGAACTTTTGGATTGAAGTTGGATGTTAAAACAGAGGAACATGAACTTTAAAGGATCCATACTAGTACTTTTGGTCAAAACACTGATTAAATAATTTCCAAAATTATTTTGATATCATAAATATGTGAACAAGAGGATCATTTGTTATTTGGCAATTCTTCACTCCTCTAGTATCAACATTAGCTATTTTATTGTTTTCAGGATCTAATCCCTCCCCATTATGTACAAACTTTGTCGATGGGCAACTCAAGATTTGGACTTATCTTTTCCAACTGGCAGTTTTTAAGCAACAAGTACCCTAACATTAGCCAGTTAGATGCTTCTTTCTGAGGTTGCGCCTTAAGTAACAGAAGGATGAAGAGCTTAGAAACTATTCATTGCAGCAGTAGCAGCAAAAGCAATGAAGAAGAAGTGGTGACAATGACAGTGCTCAGCCTCAAGGCCCTTGCTACAATGCCAACACCCACCCCTAAGTTCCTGTGCTCTCCCAGCGATGGATGTCTCTCAGGAGCCTGCCCATCGCTTGCCGAGAAACATCTTGTTCCTTATTGCTGAGGTTTTCATATCACACAACCAAGAATCTCTACATCACATATTTTTATTATTCAAGGGAAGAATTTGTTAATATTAATCATATTTTCAAAAGAACACTTCCCCCTAAATAAGGGCTATTATGTTAAAGTTCCTAGGCTATAATTTGCAAGAAGAATCTAATGATGTTCCGCTCCCATTCTTGTGGCAGCTATTCAGTAATTATTTGTATCATATTCTGAGTACTTACTAAAGAAACTCTATGAAAAGTTGTTAGTAAAAGCCAAAAGCATGATTTTAAATAAAATAATGCCTTTGCTTCTTAAATATATATAATTTCTTATACAAAACAAGTAGAGATTGCTGCTAAGTCTACCTGATGACAAGGAGCAACAAACTGGGCATGGTGGCTCACACCTGTAATCCCAGGACTCAGGAGGCAGAGGCAGGAGGATTGCTGATTTTGAGGCTTGCCTGGGCTGCATAGTAAGCACAAAGCCAGTCTGAATTACAAAGTGAGACTCTGTCTCAAAGAACTAAAGCAAAAGAAGAGGAGGAGGAGGAAGCACAAAGACACATAATAGCACAGTCACATGGCCCATCTCTACTTTTTCTCCCACTATCAAAGACAACAAAAAAGTGAAGGCACCATGTGTAAGATTTACAGGCCAGTGAAACTACTGTCTTTACTGCTACCATTATCCATAGTGAGATGTGTCATTATGGTTTTATCCAAAGCCACTGAATGTATGATACCAGAAGTAGCCCTAATAGAGACCATAGACCTCAGACACTCATGATGTGTCAATGTGCTTTCATTAATTGTGACAAATGAACTGTGGGATGGAATGTTAATAATATGAGAGGTCATGCAAATATAAGAGCAAGAGCTAGAAGAAAATCTCTACATCTTCTGCTCAGTTGTGAAGAGAATTAAAACTACAAAAGATTTTTTAAGGGGTAAAAGAAAATGTGATGGTAATTTTAAAAAAGGGAAACAAAGCTTATGTATATAGGAGGCGAGGGGTTGCGAGGTAGGTAGGGGGATGGAAAAAATGAGAATTAAATCGTGTCATATACTGGTAAAAAAAGTGAAGAAAGTATCACTGAAATTGACGTTTTTTTTTTATTTTTCAATTTATCTTTGCCTGGATCACATGTCTTGTCATACTATAACATTACATCTCACACAGAAGTTTGAACCTAATAGGATGTCAAATTAATGTTAATCCACAAGATCCCAATGACTTTAAAATCCCACTATTCTTGGCATATTTTTTACTTCAGGTTTAGGAAATATTATGATATCTGACTCATTCAGAGTTTTTTCTGACTTTCTTGGCAGGAAATGGGTTTTTAGAAAGATTTTATGAACTAAACTTCGCAGTTGTAAAACATGTTTGACAGACTCCTTAGAACTTGATTTCTTATAGGTTTATAAAAATGTTGCTTTTTGTACAATGGAAATAGAAATTTTCATCAGACATAATTGGTTTCTCAGCTCTTCAACCGAAGTCTGACATCTTTCCAAGGTCTGACCCAGGGTAGGGACCGTGTTTTCAAAGTAATCGATGTGTGACTGATTTATTGACATCTTAATGATAATGTAAAAGGTATGTGTGTCTGGCTTAAAGGAAGACTCACAGGAGAACTGTTTCCTCAGCGGTATGATGAAATATGAGAGTATTTGTATGTACCTTCCATACTCAGGTGATTTCTGTACCCTGTCTTATACCTAGAATGAAGAAATCCACTATTAGACTATCGTCTCTTGTTTTGGTAAATAACACTATTGAAACACAATTACATTCACTCAGTCTGATGGCTGCCTTTGTGTTAAAATGACACTGGTTATTTTCAACTGACATAAAGCCAAAATATCGACTGTCCATTACTTAACAGAACATTCTTCCTGTACCCTGACCTAAAACATGGTTTCTCCACCAAGAATAGTATTTGGAAGACCTTCTAAGTTCATAAATTACTTTCTGACAACCTATAGGAGACTGCCAACTCAATAATCATTAATCAGATTTCAGAACTGCTCAACACTGAAGCAATACAGGGAGGGGAAAGGAAATAACAACGGATGTTTACCTTCACGGAGCTGATGGGGTAGTGTGGAGTCACGGAGCATAGCAACCAAACAAACATCCTGTGCTCTCAGAGGTAGTAGCCAAGTAACTATTCGGAGCACAGCTGGAGCTCCAAGACCGTGTCTCAGACAGACTGCTCCCTCCAGCCGAGATGCCGCCTGCAGTTCTCCTTGTCACACCGCCCTAAGGGGAAAGGGGGAAGAGAGGTGGGATGATCCAGTCAGTGCCAATTCTCCTGCCCTCTGAATTAACTTAGCGGGTTGGCAGCAGGTAGGAGGCCCAGGGAAGTATTTTGTTAGAAGATGGCAGAGTTTAAAATCAGGCATGCACAGGAAGGTAGTTTTTCGAAAGTATTCCCATGGCTGCTTTCAGTAGGGTCCTCATTAGCCTTGATGCGAGTTTCCTCTGACGGTGCCCTTTCCCCTGACTTGGAGTCTGCAGCTTTAAAGAAGCGGTTCAGTCCCCACTGAGGCTCAGTCCTTGGCCTAATTTAGGGAGTACAATAATTCTCTCCCGCTGTGAAGATGATGAGATGGTTTCTCTGTGATTTCTCCTTTGAGCACTGGTGACCAAAACCTACAAGGAAACCACCCAACCCGTGAATCTTTTAGACTCGCTGCGGCCGAGCTGGTGCCCTGGTGACATAACAGCCTCATAATGGGCTGGTCCAGAACAGATGTTCCTACTGCACCCAAAACCTACCAGTTTCAGAGAATCACAGGCTTTAAAATTTCAACACTCTGATAGATCATCTGACCTAATCCTAACATTAGAAAAAAATATTTAAGGAAATGAGATGCTAAAAGGTTAGTTTCTGTTTAACAAATGTTATTTAAGGGGTGAAGATATCCGACATCTCAGTGCAATCTGGTTCAGAAATGGGTAAAACTTGTTTAAAAGCCACCTCCTGAGGTTTGTACAGTTGATCATGGCCTTAATTCCATGTGGATCATGACAGTACACACCACTTCACAAATACCATTTTCATTCCAGCAAAGCATTCTTTGCCCTTAGTCACCTTCTGGGCTGTCTCACAGAGAAGACATACTTGATATACTTTCCCACTGAATAACTACTGAAGAAACACTGAAAATATCTACCATGGTGTCAGATCTGTACTACAGTCTGAACAGTGAGCTATTTGTGGCCAACACAAAGCATCATTTATATACCTGAACTTTAAGTGTGCTTTTTCAAAAGCAGTGTAATGAGAATAGAGCACTCATTTGTTCTTTAAGAAAAGTCTATAGAAAAATTTAAAAAATGAAGACTAAAGTTCATGTCGTACAATCATTAGCAGAAATTTAAATTCTTCTATAGTATGCATTTTGCCACATCTACACATCAGTGTTCAGGAATGTGCAAGAAGTATACATATATAGCTGACTGATAGGTACATAAATATATTCATCAATAAAACATATATATAAATATGAGAAAGAGAGAGAGGAATACAATGAATGAACATGAAAGAAAAATCAGAGACGATAAGGGAGAGGGAAAGAGCAAAAGTACTCCAAATGTATTTATAATTCTCTAATTTAGAAGATACAAATGCATGCTTTACTTAATTTATAGCTTTCATTGATTCTATGCATTACCTTTGTTTTCAGAAAAATGCCATCTAGATTTTCAGAATTTTTCAGCTATATTCAGTTTTTGAATTTGTCCAGTGTAGCTGAAAACTTTGGTGTCTTTTGTTTCGATGTTTGTCCTGCACTCCACTACTGAGTAGGCATAAACCAGAAAAGCTTAAAGTAGGTAAAGAACATGAGAGCCACTATAGCTAGGATATAGTTTAGTCACGTCCTTTCAAATGGTCATGTGATTGGAGGCCTGGTCCCCAAGATGGTGCCAGTGAGAGGAGGTGCCATGGAAATTTTAAAAGTCAGAACCTACTGGGAAGTCCCTAATGTAGCCATGCTATCAAAAGATAGATCTCTCACAACCTGGAGTTCTCACAAAAAAAAGCTGATAGAAAAAGAACAACTCTGACGCCTCCCAGTACTCTCTGCTTCCTGGCTCAAGTTCATGATCACTTGCCCAGTGTGAACTGCTATGTATAAAACCCCAAGGGGCCTTCCATAAAATCCAGCCAATGCAAGTTCTATTGTCTTGAACTTCAGAATTAGGAACAGAGTATTTTTTATCTTCATTACATAGCTTGTGTCAAGTATTTTATTACAGCGACCAAAGTCTGACTAATACACTTGCTTGTGACATACTTCCCCTCTTTCACATAAGCTACGTCCCATCGTTGTTAGATAGTGATAAAAACAACAGATGAAAAAGGAGGAGTTTGTGTGCCTAGCATACAACAGAAAAGAGTACTGCTGACCTTCCCCTGGTTACATTTATTCCATCTACTGCCAGTGGCTTCTTGGAGCTTATACTGAGATATCCCTCCAAGCCTCATGCTCTCATATGTGGGGCTTTTGGGAAGTGGCTCAGTTTAGGGTCTCTGAATATGAATTAAGGGTGTGTGATAATAAATTAGTCCACAGATTGATTTAGCATAGTTCTGAATGTGGATAATGGAAAGGCTCATGCTGGATGTGGATGGAACCACCCAACAGACTTGTAGCCTGAATGGAATCAAAGGGAGGCTTACTGTGTTTCTGCTGCCTGGGTCTTGCCTGCTCTGCCATTGACTCTTTTCCCTCTGTCATGTCACCCTGCCTTGGAGCCCTCTGGACTATAGACTGAAACTTCAGCAAACTAAAATAAACTTTTCATCCTTTAGCTTGTGGGTGTTGGGTATTTTGTTCCCATAACACAAAAAGTAACTAACATGTGGCCCAAGGTAATGAGCTGGATGCAGCTGTGAGTGGTTTTCTTAGCGTGGAACTTAGAGTCACCCTAGCTCCCTTCTTCAAATGTATTTTCAGAGAAGGAAAATTACAGTTTACTAGGGTCCTGCCAAAGGCACATACCCATAAAACTTCTCTAGATTTAAGAACACTAGGGCTTCCCTGAGCTGTCATCCAGAATGGGTCAGGCCATCTTCTACCCTGCCATCCTTCTCTTCGTGGATTCCCAGGACCTGCTAGAAACCTCTGTGCCACAACCTGAGTGCAAGGGCTCACTCCAATTCACTGCCATCTTTCAAGCTTTGCTCTATGAATTCTCAGAACTCATCTTTCCCTCTGAGCTATTTATGTCAACAGCAGATATGAGCATCTATCACTTTGATCACAGCAATTTCCAAATGTTAAACACACCCACATCAGACTTTGCCAACTCCTTCTCACCTACACTACTACCATGACTAAGTCAGCTTTGAGTGGGTTGTAGACCATAAATACAGAATCATTTTGTAAGAGGTAGTCGCCAATATCCACAGGCAGCAGCACCCTTCACCTGTGCAACTGAGTCCCTTGGAAGCTTCTTTCTTCATTTGCCTCAGACAACAGGTATTTTTCTCTCCACAACACTATACCCTGGACAAGGCTAATGTGCCTGCTTCCACATTTCTAGCACCTGTACTTCACACTTGTCCTAATTCAGACTTGGAAAAAGGTAGACGGGTCATCTTTAATGGTACTAGACATACACCTGACCTCTCCAGAAGGCATACAAGGAAACATCCGGGGGGACTTTGCAGGACAGTGTGAACACCTTTTGTTTGAAGTTTTGTTTACAACACAAGAGGTTCCCAAGTCCCCCTTCAGGCTCAGTAATTCAAGAACTTGCAGAATTCAACATGCCTATTATATTCACAGTTATGGCTTATTATGGGAACAGGATAAAATTAAAGGCAGCAATAGGAAAAGGCTCAAAGAGCAGGGTCCAGGGGAGTTTTAGGCAGGAGCTTCCATTGTCCTATTCCAAAAATCTGTGCAGTGTTTACTGCTCCTATCAATGATGTGTGACAACAGAAACAGGCTCACCAACCATGGAAATTTACCCAAGTTTTGAGGCCCAAACTTTCACTGAGGGTTGGTGACATAAACATAGATGACTTTCATCTTGTAAAATAAAAACAGTTTATTCAGTTAGCTTATGACTAAGGAAGCTGTCTAGGGAAAGGGCCAGAGAGTTGGGTGATCAGCCATATTGACAAGAATTAAAATAAGAAAAGACAATGAACTAGGACTTACACCCAAGAAATGACACCCTCAGTCAACATGAAATACAGTTTCCTCCTACTAGTCATAGCCCTGTTAAAGAGACATACTAGGATGTTGAGTTTTCAGAAACTGAAATTGCAAAATAATTACTTGTTCCTTAACAATCCCAGTTTCCTTTAAACACTACATACTGAGTAACTAACTGGATTAGAGAGCCTGAGTTATGATTGGTTATTTTAAATTTGCATAACAGCTTGTGATAGGTGCTTAATAAACAGTTCAACAATTCCCACTCTCTGATTATCTATAAAGTGTCCTGAATTACGATACAATTTGGAAAGTCTGCTTTTCAGATTCTTCTTCTGGAGAAACCAAGGGGCATTTTTTTTCTTTCTTCCTTTTCCAATAAAAATTAAAACTCCCCTAAATTCTTCCCTTTAGTTAACACTTCATTTTTTGTCGTGGTAAGTGAAGAGTGGAAAATTACCAACCCCCAGTTCCCTAACTGAAAGGTTAAAGCTAGGTCAGCCCAGGCAAACAAGATGCTGTATCGAGAAGTAACATGCTATACCCTAGCAAAAATAAAACTTCTTTTAACAAGGTACATAAAACCGCAAGACTTGGAAAGCCCAAAGACCAATAAGGGACTGCCCCGTAGTCCTCCACCCGCTGTTTGAATTCTGCTTAAAAGAGGGCTGTCATCAACCACCGCGGCTGCTCCCGGCCCGCGTTTCTCTTAGTGGCGGAGGCAGCCCAGATTCGAATCTGTTAATAAAACCTATATGAACTCCAAATTGGCTGACTGGAGTTCATCACCCGGGTGGGGGGGTCTCTGCTCCTCCGGGGTGGTCTCGTCTCCACACAACAGTGAGAATGTGAGTTTAATTTGCACAGAATTAACTACTTCAATCTCAAACTCAGAGTTCTGGTGGATTTTCCATAATACAAAGTTTCAACCATAAACACATTGTTTGCATAGACTATCTACTGTATCCCACAGCTCCATGTAAAAATAAATAAATGAACTCTACTAGACAGAATATTCAAAGGCTTAGAGGTTACATCCAAGTAGTTAGAGAAAAAGCCCAATTTTTTGCTGGACAAGGTTAATCCTTTGCTGAACAAGGCCTTAGCTGTGCTTTTCAGATAATGGAGAAACTTACTTGAACTCCTGCTACACGTAGGAATCTTATTGCACGACTTTGGAGAAATTTGAAGCCCTTACATTTCAGAATTAGTTTTTCGTTTCTCAGTCAAGTACAGCTAGTTTCTATTTTGGAGGAAAGCTTCTGCTTACAGTATCACAGGAGGTGGGGTCAGCCATAAAATAATTTAAATTTAATATATAAATCTTATTAAAAAATAACAACTTAGAGGGGTCACAATTTTGGTTGAAAGAGAACCAGGAGTAAAATACAGAAGTTTTAGTACCAAGCCTATACCTGCACTAAAACAGAATAGCTTTATACTCCTCTCTGAGAATGATGATTGGATCACCTTTCAGTGTCTGACATTGAAGCAGTTGATACACACATGCAGAGGGCAAGTATAAGTAATGGTTTCCGCCCTTTACATGTTCTTGGAGTCACAAAGCACAGAATAAATAAGAAAAGAAAAATACATGGTCCAGACTAGTGTTCCAAAAGAATTCAGAGGAAGCAAACACTACCAAAGGAAGTGGTTTATCAGAAACCATGGGACCATTTTCTGCTCCTTATATTCCTCTCTGCATTTTTTCTGTCATTCAAAACTGAGAAATACATGTAATCATCCAATAACTCTTTTTCTATTTTAATTTCATTTAACTCAACTTCACAATATCTCTAAGTGTTCCCATTTTTTCTGATATCATCTGTGAGTTTTTATAACTTCATACCAATATTAATTATTAGTGTCATCCAATTATACTTTCTTCAGTGACATTTCTCATGGAACTTTTCATGAGCTACATTTTGCTTATTTTTGACCATCTACCTTCTCAAAAAATATTATTTTTTCATCATTCCTTTTCAAAGGACTCACCCGAGAGTCTCAAAAGTTTAAATTAATTAATGAAAAAAAAGAGAAACAGTATACCAAGTTAGCATACAGAAAACAACGTTGGTCAGTGATGAATCTTATTTTTCCTTTTATTTATTTATTTATTTAGCAAGTACTTACAGAAGGCCCTGTAGATTTTACCCATTATTTAGAACACTGGATATTCAACAGTGACATGAATGCAACAGTTTCTGTCAGTATAAAGTTTAAATTTTCAATGCAAGGTCAAAGTATAAACAAGTAAATAACTGAACAAAATGATATAACAGTAAGTACTAATGAAGACCACAAAGTGGAATGATAAAGTAGTTTACTGGGAAATGAGACAGGTGATACAGATTTTGCTTTCTAAAGCTCACCTTTCTTAGAAAATATCATGAAAGCTAGCCCCAAATGATGAGAAACCTGGCTTGGGGAAATGAAACGTTGGGGCAAGAGAAGCTAAAGCAAAGTGAACAGCAAATAGAAGGCCAGTAATGTAAAAGAGTTTGTGAGTCCAAGACAGAGGCAAGAGAGAAAGAAGATGATTAGCTAAGGCGATGTCACATCACAAAACTGGGCTAAGATCCAGCTCAGTGAGAACTTAGTACACCATGTACTGGAGTTCAGATTTATTTTAGAAGCAGAGGGAAGTCACTGCAAAGTTTTATAGAGTAGATTTATATTATTAGGTACCCATTTCATTTTTTTTTTTTTATGAGACAGGGTCTAGCTTTGTAGTTCAGGCTGGCCCTGAGCTCACTATGTAGTTCAGACAAGCCTCGAACTCAGCAATCCTCCTGTCTCTGCCTCCCGAGTGCTGGGATTACAGGCATGAGCCACCATGCCCAGCATTGTGGGGTGTGGTACTGATTGCTGGTGGGCGTGAGTCACCACGCCAATCATAACATTGTATGTGGTTTCTGGATCAACCAGGGACCTTGCGTTTGTTAGGCAGGGGGGAGGAACCACTGAGCTAAATCTCTGGCCCACCCATTTCATTCTTTTTTAAAACAGACTGACTATGAAAAGTAGATTGAATGGAGACAAAATGTCAGAATATTGGCAGCAATTGTGCTGTGTACTTGGGACTATGACTGGGCCAAACTTTCCTGCCTGCAGACCAGCTATGACATATCCAGACATGAGAACTTGACTCTAATCTTCACGATCCAAAGAATCCAGAGGTCCCACATGCTGTGATGCTCTCAGGCAGAACTACACCAGGTACTTCATCTACATAATTCCTCAAGAACTATTGCCTGCATCTGCCCTACCCTCCTAGTTTTTGCTTATTGGAGATGTATGGAATAAAAGGTGTGGCAAACTTGGGTCTGTAATTTTTGCTACCCAGGGTACATGGATCAGGCCCAAACTCAGCTTCTTCTCTGAGTTTTGTTTCTGTCTGTTTATTAAATAATTGGACTTGCGATGTCAGGCTCACAGGAGACTGCAGAGGTTTTAGTAACATTCCCTTCCCCTGTTCCCTACAGCAGACAGCAAATTAAGGTATAAAGCAACAGAGTAGATGGCTTCATCTTGGTGTTAGCAGTCCCCGTGTAGATGTGAGTCAAATGTAATTAGCTAAGCAGGAAAGCATAAGCAGTCCATGGGTGGTGGATAAGGAATGAGAGTGAAGAGAAATGGAGAATGGCTTCCAGCTTTAGAGTTTATATAACTAGGTACATGATGTCAATGATGAAATGTTGAAGTAGTTTTCAAAAAGTTTTTCCCTATACCAGTGTCTTCAAGAGTTCTACCTGACCTATTTTCCATCAGGTGTAGTGTTTCTCTTTTAATATGAATGTCTCTAGTCCACTTTAATTTTAGTTTGGAAAAAGAGATAGGTGTGTAGCTTTAATCTTCAGCAAGTTGAAACCCAGTTTTTCCAGCACCATTTGTTAAAGAGGTTATTTTTCCTTCATTGAGATTGATTGGTTCCTTTGTCAAAGATGAGGTGGCTTAGTATATCTGGAGTTATTTCTGCACCTTCTAATTCATTCCACTGATATTCAGGTGTCTTTCTTTGCCAGTACTATGCTGTTTTTATCACACCAGACTGCAATTAGTTTCAAGTTGGGGAATGTGATACACCTTCCAAGATTACCTAGGATTGCATTTGCTATTCTAGGTCTCTTGTGGTCCAGATAAATTTTTGGATTATTTTCTCTAGATATGTGAAATATACTGTTGGGATTTCAAATAGGATTGCATTGAATCTATATAGTAGTTTTGGCAGTATGGTACTTTGGCAGTATAGTTTTTTTTTTTTTTTGAGACAGGGTCTCACTTGTAGTTCAGGCTAGCTCTGAGCTCACTATGTAGCCCAGGCAAGCCTCAAACTCAGCAATCCTCCTGTCTCTGCCTCCCGAGTGCTGGGATTACAGGCGTGAGCCACCACGCCCAGCTGGCAGTATAGTTTTGACAATATTGGTACTTCCTACCTAGGATCAAAAGATATCTTTCCATTTTCTGATATTCTCTTTGATCTCCCTTTTCAGGATGTTATCATTTTCAGAATAGAGATCTTTCACCTCATTTGTTAGATTGATTTTTAGATATTTTATTTTTTGGATGCTATTGTGAAAGGAATTGATTCCCTGATTTGTCTTTCCCTGAGTCCATTGTTCATATATCAAAGGTTATTGACTTCTGAGGGTTGACCTTGTATTCAGCCATGCTACAAATCTGGTGATTAAGACCAGAAGTCTTTTGGTTGAATTTTTAGGATCTTCTATATAAAGTATCATGTCATCAGCAAATAATGACAGCTTAACTTCTTCCTTCCCTATTTTTATTCATTTTACTTCTTTCTCTTAACTAATTGCTGTGGCTAGTGTTTCCAAAACTGTATTGAATAGAAACAGTGATAGTACACATCCTTGTCTTGTTCCTGAACTTAGTGTCAAAAGTTTCAGGTTTTTGTCCATTTAATGTGATGTTGGGTGTTGCTTTCTCATAAATAGCTTTTATAAGTTTTAGACAAAGATTATCTATTACAGTTTTCTGCAGGGTTTTAATCATGAATGTGTGTTGAGTTTTCTTGAATGCTTTTTCTCCATCTATTGAGATGACCACTTGATTTTTGCTCTTGAGTATGTTAATGTACTGTATTACATCTATTGATTTATATATGTTGAACCATCTTTGCAACCCAGGGACAAATCCAACTTGGTCAGGGTATAGGATCTTCTTGATCATCCTTTGTATTCTGTTTGCTAGTATTTTATTGAGGATTTTGGCATCAATTTTCATTAGGGAGATTGTCCTGTAGTTCTTTTTTCTTTTGGTTGGGTCTTTCTCTGCTTTTGGAATCAATGTAATTATTGCTTCCAGGAATGAATTTTGGAATATTGCTACCCTTTCACTTTTGGGAACTAGCATAAAAAAATCAACAATTGGGATTTCATCTTACAGAAAAGTTTTTGCACAGCAAGGGAAACCAACAACATAGCAAAAAGATAACCTACATTGTAGGAAACTATTTTTACCAGCTGCTTGTCAGACAAAGGACTACTATCTACAGTTTATAAAGAACTTTTAAAAACCAGCCCTCTTTAATTTAAAGACCCAGTTTAAAAATAGACAGCTGAAATTAATAGACATTTTTCAGATAAAGAAGTAAAGGCAGCAAAGAAATATATGAAGAAATGTTCAACAGTGATGGTTATACAAGAGATGAAGATGAAAATAATATTGAGATTCCATCTTATACCACAAAGAATGACATCTATCAAGAAATCAACCAACAACAAATGCTGGTGGGGCTATAGGGAGAAAGGAACCATTCTCCACTATTGGTAGGAATATAGACTGGTACAACCACTATGAAGATCAGTGTAGTAATTCCTTAAAAAATTAAGACTTGAGGTCCCA
Organism: Thryonomys swinderianus; assembly: GCA_004025085.1. Taxonomy (NCBI): domain Eukaryota; kingdom Metazoa; phylum Chordata; class Mammalia; order Rodentia; family Thryonomyidae; genus Thryonomys; species Thryonomys swinderianus. The sequence goes on along the minus strand of PVIC010019185.1, from coordinate 372 downwards.
TTTGACCCTGCTATCCCCCTATGTATACACATTAAAAAATGAAAAATGTCACAGCAACAAAGGTGCACGCATGTTTATAACAGCTCAGTTTGTAATAACTAAATCTTGGAAACAAGCCAAATGCCCATCAACAGGAGACTGGATAAAGAAGATGTGGCTTTTCAAATAAAATGGAGTGTAACTCAGCCATAAGGAATGATAGATTTGAGTCATTTATACTCAAATAGATGTACCCTAAGGACAAATAGAACACAAATATGTAAATACCATTTGTTTTCACTAGGATGAGAAACTGAAGGTGTAAATAAATGCCAAAATGTGTGATAGGTGGAGTGAAATAGGAAGAAAATATCCAAAAGGAAAAGGAAAAGG